>JANIJG010007398.1:0-23274 GCA_024611175.1 Megaceryle torquata
CGTCCAGCTCTGGAGCCCTCAGCACAGGAAGGACAGGGACCTGATGGAGCGGGTCCAGAGGAGGGCCACAAGGATGATCATGGGACTGGAGCACCTCTCCTATGAGGACAGGCTGAGGGAGCTGAGATTGTTCAGCTTGGAGAAGAGGAGGCTCTGGGGAGACCTAGTTGCCACCTTCCAGTACCTGAAGAGAGCTTACAAAAAGACTGGAGAGGGCCTGTTTACAAAGGCCTGTAGTGAGAGGACGAGGGTTAATGCTTTTAAATTAGAATGGAGTGGATTTAGATTAGAAATAAGGAGGAAGTTCTTTACCACGAGAGTGGTGGAGCTCTGGAACAGGTTGCCCAGGGAGGTGGTTGAGGTCCCATCCCTGCAGACATTCAAGGTGGGGCTTGACAGAGCCCTGAGCAACGTGCTCTAGTTGAGGATGTCCCCGCTCTCAGCAGGGGGGTTGGACTACATGACCTCTAGAGGTCCCTTCCAACCCAGACATATCTATGTTTCTATGTGCTATAATAAAAGGCATTTCATTTTCAATCTGATCAAGTCATCTGTGCCTCAGCCAGTGGAAAAACCCTAAAATCACTGCTGGGTCAAATTCAAGCCCTGTGTATCTGCACACAGTTTCTAGTGATGAAAATATATACACAAAAGAAAGGTAGAATTTTATTTTTCTTACTTTGATCAGACATCTTTAAGTAAGTGGCTGGTATTTAAGATTTGCTGAGAGTATGAATCAAAACTCCTGTTACTGTGATCTAGCTAATGCTATATGCAAATAAAAGTTAATGTGAATGATAAATCTTCAGAAAGTACCTGTCTAAAATTCCACTTAGGCACAGAAAAGTACATCCACACGTAGCATGGTAATAACAAAGAATGTGCTAATTATCAGGAAAAGGGAAACACACTCTTTTCGATAATAACGTGATTCACAAAAAACTCTTCCAGAAGTAGTGAGATCAGATTTCATTTATTTTTTATCTGTTCATTGATTGCCTCATCATTTGCAATCACATTTATATTAAAGACTTGCATATTTAACTCACAGAATCACAGAATGACAGGGAGAGCTCTGGAGACCTCTGATTTCTGGAGGTCAAACCCCCCTGCCAAGGCAGGTTCACTTGAAGAAAGTCATACAGAAACTCATCCAGGCAAATTTTGAATGTCTTCAGAGACAGAGACTCCACCACCTCTCTGGTCAGCCTGTTCCAGTGCTCCATAGCTCTCAAAGTAAAGAAGTTCCTCCTCATGTTTAGAAGGAGCTTTCTATTTTCAAGTTTGTGTCCATTACCTCTTATCCTGTCACTGGACATCACTGAAAAAAGACTGGTCACATCCTCCTGACACCCACCCTTTAAGTATTTACAAGCATTGATAAGTTGCCCCCTCAGTCTTCTCCAGACTGAAAAGTCCCAACTCCTTCAGCCTTTCCTCATAAGAGAGATGTTCTAGTCTCCTAATCATCTTTGTAGCCCTTTGCTGTATCCAGCAGGATTTATGCTGTATCTCCAGCGGTTCCCTGTCCTTCTGAAACCAGGGAGCCCAGAACTGGACACGTAACTCCAGATAACTCATTGGACATCTGTCTGTTGCTTTCAGTCTAGTTTGTCTGACACAATCATATAAATGATCCCATATGTCAATTACTTCATTCTAGTAAGCACAGAAAAGGGATGAGGGTGCCAATGAATATTCCTAAGCTTCTTCCATAACTGAATCACTGTGACACAAAAAGTCAAATACTATAAAAGAATTACTAGGAATCAGTATGAGAAACAGATGCATAGTTCCCTAGACCAGATTAAAGCAACATAGCTAATGTTGGAACCTCTGGGGCTATGACTCAAAGGAGAAACAGACTGTTTATGAATATTCAGGCTACTTCTCAGTCTTGTCTCAGTGTTATACAGCAATACCCTGCCTTCTGACTGCTCCAAACAATGACTTACTGACTGTTGTATGTCCAGAAATTCTGGAGAAATGCCAGCTACACAGGTGCAAATCTGTTATGGAAACACAGTCTAATGCAGGGGACATGGGAAAGTAAGCATCCTCAGGTTTCTAAAGCTTCCTATCCTAAGTTCATTCCTGTTCAAAGAGTGGACAAAAAGTCATCTTAAAACAAACTTACTGGAAATATTTACACTTATCTGCCAGAAGTACACAAATCTGCATTCACGTAAGTGAAGAAAGCTGCAGGAGCTATGAAATAACTTTGAATACTGAAAACACTGTTTAATTACAATATTTGGATATGTTCTCAACCTTTGTAAGCCACTATGGACTTTGGTGTTGCCAGCTTACTCTAGTCCTCCATACTGAATGTTGATTTTGTAACAAATATTACCATCAGAAACAGACACTATACATGGGTTAAATTTCACCTAACTTTAGACATCTATACAGAATCATCATTATGGTTAAAAAACAGATATTTCTATGGCATGGTTTATTTGCACTATCTTTGATGAACGCTTCAAGATGAGATTAATCACTTGAACCCTTTTAAGACTAGTTTTTTCATATCCTTAAGAAGAGATTTATTTCAATGTCTTTCATCTACTCAAAAATTTACAAATCTGAACTTAACAGCTAGGCCTTCTCAACAGTCACTGGGGAAAGACAGGAATCTCCAGATGGTGATCCCATCCTAATATGGACATCTAAGATAGGAACAATGGCAGGTCATGGAAGAAAGTCACATAATTTCTTAGTTTCATCATTCCTCCTAAGTGTATAGCAGACTAGTGTGGGAACACCTTTCCATAATTATATATGAAGTCAGATCAGAAAGCAAATTATCCCACTACTTATATCAAAGGTGAGCAGGTATGTCTCCTAAAAGTTTTCCTCTAAATGTAAATAGGAGATAAAAACAAATAGACAATTATTTTTTATAAGCAACAAAAGAAAAGAAGGACCAAATTTTACTAGGCTGAGAAGAGTAGTTTCTTCTTTGAAACTTTTTTTTACTACATTGGACTGTAATCCATACACAACACTGTCAAGAAATCCATGGTAATAATGTTTGGAAAGTGTTAACTCCATGTCCTGCATGTCAGTCCTGCAGGCACTATCAGGTTCCTCCTCTAAAATCTCTGAGTCCCAGAAATTAATTATGAGGAGAAGCACCAACTCATCACAGTTTCCACAGGAAGGCCCAGGAAACTCAGTGCTTGTTCTTCCCTTCACACAACAATCTGAGGCAGATCAGAGATACTCTATGATGCCAAAGAGCCAAAAATTGGAAATAATATTCAAATATATGTCTCTTGCTTCACTGGCACAAGTTCATCCATTATCTGTGTGTCTCAGCTCCTGGAGAAGAAAATACACGGATGGAAACAAACCGCCTTGAATATAAACTAGGAAAAAGATATCTGACAGTGATACATAGAAATAATTACTTCCAGTACCTCATGGCCACACCAGTATCAATGTCAATGATAGGCTGTAATTTGCTATATGCAAGGCAGTAGAAAAACCAGGACTCATACAGATTCTTCACTGCTACACACTCTATAAAGCAACAAGGAATGTCTTTTGCTTCTGTGGCTCATCAGAGTAATGCAGTCACATACGAACAATCTATGACACAGAGACTCCTTCTGCAACCTCTGCCTTTTTATTATTGTGTTTTCAGCCATTTAACCTACAGTCATGTGTGGCTACTGTATGAACAGCCCATGCAAGTTGCGAGAGGCAGCTTAATTAATGGCAAAACTAGTCACTGATACACCACCTTCACGCAGACACCTTCCTGTTTGCTTCTGCCTCAAAGCCAAAGTAGTAACATTAATTTAAGGCCCTTAGAGTGCTAGGACCTGACAGATGCAGACAGTTTAGCAGCTACCTAGATAATCTGCAGAAATACTGCAAACAGAAAATTGCTTGCATTAAAAAACAGAGTAAAACTGAGCTACTGAAGAGGAATGCCTGGAAATGAAAGGAAAAGGAAACGATGCATTGTTCTGTACATCTGTAACATTCCCCTCACAACAAGAGACCAAAGGCTTCCACCAATAGAAAATAAGGCCCCAGTTTTAAACCTATTTAATCTTGATTAATTATTAGCCTTTGTACTATTATTTTAGCACTGAAAACATATGGTGAGTCATTTGCATGAACGTAAAAATATTTGCCCTTATAAGTTTATATGGAATGATTTCTTTTCTCCATTAAATTAAATGTTATGTAAAGTTCTTTATCTCAACAACACCTAGTTCACCATCTGGGTTTTCAGTTGGCAGATTTGTTGCAGGTAGTCTTGGAAATACATCATTTGGAGAGTTACAAGTTTGTTCCCTCTAAATCAAGGTGGTGAGCATGGGGATCTCCTCTGTCCAAATGACAACCTGCAGATTGACTTCCCTGGTTGCTTGCTTCCAGCTGTTACAACATGTGCCTTGTCAATGTCAAGAAGACTGTACTTTTACCCTCATTTTATAATGGTTTCATTCAAAAAAATACTTTCTTGTGATCATCCCGTGGCTGGTTTTCCCATCAAGCTTCATCATATGCAATACATAGACAGAAAAGTATGCCCTGCAGCCAAACTAATTTCCCACTCAAATATGAGAACACTAAAACATGAAAGGTCAGTGAGAAAGCCATACAGTAACTCATTAGGAACCATATAAGACATAGATGAATGTAAGTCAGAGACACAGAGAGTTTATTGACAGTATTGACACTACACATCTCTCCAAGAGATCTGTCCAGTGATGGGCTCTGAAACATCCTACTCTCAAACTGGAAATTTAAAATGAAGAACAACAGTTCATTCATAAAGCAATCTGTATGGATTTGAAAATAAAAGTGTAATGTTAATTAAAGCAGGTATTAAATGGATAGATGCAGAGAGAACAGTGGATACAGTCTACCTTAACCTTAGCAAGGCTTTTGACACAGTCTCCCATAACAAGATCAGAAATTGTAGGATAGAAGAATGAGCAGTGGAATGGAGTAAAAACTGGCTACACAATATAGCCCAAAGAGTGGTGATCAGTGGTGCAGACTCCAGCTGGAGACCTGTAACTCTTGGAGTCCCCCAGGGATCAGTGCTGGGTCCAGTCCTGTTCAACATCTTTATCAATGACCTTGATGATGGGACAGAGTGCCTTCTCATCAAGTTTGCTGATGACATGAATCTGTGAGGATACGTTGATTCTCCTGAAGGCTGTGTGACCATTCAGCATGATTTGGACAGACTGGAGAGCTGGGCAAAGAGGAACCTAATGAGGTTTAACAAGAGTCCTGCACCTGGGAAGGAACAATAAAACACATCAGTAGAGGTTAGGAGGCAATCTGCTAGAGAGTAGCTCCATGGAAGAGGACCTTGGAGTTCTGATAGACAGCAAGTTACCCATGGGACAGCAATGTGCCCTTGTGGCCAAGAACGCCAATGGTATCCTGGGGTGCATTAAGAAGAATGTGTCCAGCAGGTCAAGGGAGGTTGTCCTCCCTCTCTATTCTGCCCTAGTGAGACCTCACCTGGAGCATTGCATCCAGTTCTGGTCTCCCCAGTTCAGAAGGGTCAGAGATCTACTTAAGAGAGTGCAACGGAGGCTATGAGGATGATTAAGGGGCTGGAACATCTGCCTTATGATGAAAGACTGAGAGACCTGGGGCTTTTTAGTCTGGAGAGAAGACTGGGAGGAGATCTAAATAATGTCTATAAATACATAAGGGTTGAGCTTCAAGAAGGCAGGGACAATCTCTTTTCACTTGTGCATTGTGATAGGATAAGGGGCAATTTTTTCAAGCTAGAGCACAGAAAGTTCCACCTCAACATGAGGAAGAACTTCTTTACTGTAAGAGTTGTAGAGAACTGGAATAGACTCCCCAGAGAGGCTGAGGAATCTCCTTCTCTGGAGACTTTCAAGACCAGTATGGATGCATGTCTGCATGATCTGCTCTAGTTTTGCCCTGCTCTGGAAGGGAGGTTGGACTTGATGATCTTCAGATCATCAAATCTTCCAATTCCTGGCATTCTGTGATTCTGTGATCTGACTAATCAATAAAGCCCATTTTGTTTTTTCTTTCTATGATGAGAAATAGTGTAAAGTCATTGTCTTACTCAATCTCTCTACCAAAGGTATTCAGAAAGCACGAAAAGTAATGACTTGAAAGGCCTTTTCCTCTTTTCACCACTGAAAACAAATGAGTTTGTAAAGTTCAGAAGTTTCCCACCACATATGGACATATTTTCTCTTTCATATTTTTCCTTTTTGTCTCCTTAACATTTCCAGTGAAAAGGTTCTAAAGCTTACAGAAAGGAAAAAACCAAACAAACAAACAAACAAGCAACAACAACAACAAAGAAACACAATAAATAAACAAAACAAGAAACAAACAACAAAACCCAAACAACCAAAGAAAATAGCACAAATCTTAAATATTATTGTATTTCAATTTAAGATGATAAGGAACAGAGGAGGAAGTTGGTGAAAAGAACCACCCTTAACCATTTAGTCCACCTCTTGCTGGTTTTGCAAGTTAATTCCACTTGTAAACCATAGCTAGACTATATTCTAAACTATGTGTATCCCATGGATAGGGACCCTATTCTGAAGCATGAGAAGAGCATGGCAGAGAAGGAGCAGAATAGACAATGTGTAATGAATAAACTGCAATTCCCATTCCCTGTGCTACTTGGGAGGAGGAATTAGAGAAGTCAAGAGTGACAATGAGCTCAAGCATAACAGAGGGGTAAGGGGAAGGTGTTTTTATATTTGTTGTTATGTCTTATTATCCTACTCTGTTTAACTGGCAATAAATTAAATTAATTTGACCAAGTTGAGTCTGCTTTGTCCATTACAGTAATTGTAAGTGATTTTCCTGTCCTCAACCTACGAGCTTTGCATATTTTCTCCTCCTGCCCTGTTGATGGAGAAGGAGTGATAGAGCTGCTTGGTGGGCACCTCACAATCAGCTAAGGTTGACCTGCCACAGTAGGATGGAAAGCATTGGAAGATTAGGGGTACACAGCACATAAAGTCCACAGCTAGTGAATAATCCTTTATTTCTTGTGACTTAGCCACAAGAGCAGTAACTCTTTAGTCTTCCTTTTTCCTGTTTAGGAGTCCTCCCACAACATCTTAGCCTGTCAGTGATACAGCACCAAGACATTATTTGAGTGTTATCTGACATGCATTACTCAGTACTGAACTAAATGTTCAGGAAAATGTTAAAATGATATCTGAATATAAAGGTAAATTGAAATGATCTAGAATCGGTACTTCTTTATAAAGAAACACAAACCTGGGCCCCACATGATCTGACCACTCTCTGTAAGTCTCTGAATTCCAGGAAGGCAGCCCTAATAGCTGGATAAACTGAAATTGAGGAATTTCTACTTATTCCTTACAACGCGTTCTCACTCATCTATTGTCAAGAAGCGTTGTATACTTTTTCATATATTATGTAGTAATGCTGCATTTGAAAGATGCAGCTGTCTGAAGTGATATGACTTAATTACTGTGGAAGGCATTCATTTCAGAAAGAAATAGCAAAAGACAAGGCCAGAGACCTCTCCAGTTTACAGTTGGACTGATTTCAAAACCTGATTTTTTTGTCTAGAAATTCAGAATATTCTTTGCTGAGGAGAAGAGTGAGGTTTTATAATTAAGTCTGTTCATAGCATCTGCAGAACTGGGTAGTTGCCATCTACATCAGAATAATGCTGGAGTAGCTTAAAAGATGATGTTATGAAGTCTAGAGAAAAGACATCCAGTATTTACAACCCATATCATTAGATAGATTGCACTGGTGGTAAAACTGTTATTTAAAGCAAATAACAATTACACCAATGAAACTAATTGAGAAGGATACCAAAATTGCAATTAAGAATCACTTCAGAAATAACTGAAATCCAGCACAAAGTTATACTTAAAAAAATGTTATACTATTCACAAGGCATTTTGTAAAGAAGAACATACAGTTAGACAATCTCTGATTCAAATTTCTGATCCAAAACTTTATCAGTATGTTTAAGTGACTGAGAAGTATCATGACCTTAAAACAGGATTATTTATATGACATGAAGTGAAAACATACA
Source organism: Megaceryle torquata (assembly GCA_024611175.1). Taxonomy (NCBI): domain Eukaryota; kingdom Metazoa; phylum Chordata; class Aves; order Coraciiformes; family Cerylidae; genus Megaceryle; species Megaceryle torquata. The sequence goes on from JANIJG010007398.1 coordinate 8,066, forward strand.
TTGAAGAGTAGTGACTTTGGGAGATTAGCAGGACGACGAAGGTCAAACGTTGGAATCAGCTTCAGATTTGGAAGATGACATTTTGATGTTCCCTAACCATATCCAGGGTGGGATTCAGTGGCCTTAAGAGAGATTTCTAGTGTCACAGACAATTCAAAACATCTGCACAGAGCTAGCAGCTATATCATAGGACTTTCAGGAAAAATGTGGAGCAGCAGCTGAAGTGCAGGTATGTATCCCTACCACCAAAAAGAACATTTAACTCATATGCTTAAGAAATTAAATCTTCCTCCAACCTATATAATCAATTGAGCTTACAGAGTGATCCATTTTATCTTAAAAGAGAAACCTACAGGTGATGAGCTGAATAAACTTCTAAGTTATTGCTGAATTTAGGCAACTGAATCCCACGCTGTTGTATTGATCTCTATCAGAATCTAAGGCACCTCACATGAATGTGAGCTGTAAGCAACTGAGCTTAGGTGTGAAGCTTAGGTGTCTATAGCCTGGACATGATTCCCATCTTGGGTTCCTGAAGATACAAATCCTTGAATCACACATGCAAATATGTATAAGGATTTCATACAGGAATAATATATCCAGTCTGGAACTCCAAAGAGATTACAGATTTACAGAAATACAGGAATGGATGAGATGTCCTCAGGTATGAAGTCCACTTTGCCATGGCTGTAGTATAATAAGTCCTAAGTAAGAAATGTCCATCCTTGCCCTTACCAACACCAGAACCTATAGCACACTTTCTATTTCCCATACCAAATGTGATACTACTAATAGAAAAAACCAAAAGCACACAAAAAAAATAGCCCTTGACATATTAAGAGCTTAAACAATAATTAAAAGCACCATCAAGTTGGGAATGTACAAACATGTATGATCTGCAAAGTCAAAAAGTATGTTATTCCCTAGGCAGCAGTTTGTCCTGGACATAGTAATTAAAATTTCTAGCAAAACAAAACAAAGATAAGACAAAAGACACCTCAGATTGCAGAAGGACGCAGTTTAGTGAAAGGTGCATTATGCTTCTTTTAAGGCCTTAGGCTGGCCAGTCTCTTCAGTTAACCTACCTGACTACACACTCTTCCAGGGCTGAAATAGAAATGAACTCCATCAGAAAGAGTCCTTAGAGAAGTAGGTGGTGGTATTGATATTTATTTTAACACATAAACAGAAATTACAAACCAGGTTTTCTTTACCGTATGGAACAAATTGGCTTTGTTCATGTAAGAAAGGGTCAAAACCTCTTGATTTCAGTATCAGTTCGAAGTTTTGGATTTATTAGCATTTACAGCATACTGCACAACAATAATAACACATGAGAGAAAGATAATAAAAAGCCAAAATTAAAAGGAAGCAGATTCCCATAGGAAAGATTCCTGGATTCTCTAGACAAAAAGAAGATACAGTGACTCTGTTCTATCTGGAAAGCAACAAAAAGAATATGGCTTTGAGTGAATGTTCTTCTTAACAGACACACTTGAGGCTCATAAAGCTGAAAAGCAGGGCGTGCCAATAGCTGGAAAGAAACATATTTTCAAATAAAATTATGACCTGATATGTAAGACAAAGTTACATCATAAGGATACTTGGCCTTCTCAACAGGTGATTTTTTCCATGCTGTGTCAGTTTAGCAATACTTAATCAGACTTCTTTTCAGAACAGAACTACTTCTTCATAGTAATAAAAAATATTTATACTGAATAGTGTTTTTAAATTGACTAAAACAGAGGCATATGGAAAAATTAAAAATTCTGAGGCATGTAAAGAGAAGTATAATGTAATGGCATTTTTCTAGGCTTGATAAAAAATTAAGGTACTTGCTTTCAGCTATTTCACTGATCAGTTATTAATTTTACTACAGGTAAAATTAGTATTAAATAACTTAATCCAGATTTCCCATAAGTGACAGAGTCTCACTGTAGGTCAGTCCCAACTGCCATTTTAGGCATGTTAATTGAAAGCATAGACCAGAAAAATTACCATTTGGTGTCTGTTCAATTTGGAGGGACAGAAACTGCAGCTGGCCAAGTTTCTGATACCAGAGTTCACCTCATGTCTAGAATGCTGCACCTGAGGATTCTCAGAAGAAACATACTCCTCACACCTCTGAGAAGCTCAGCACCTATATCATGCATAGACCAGATTAGGTGTTCCTCCAGTCTCAGGTCTGTTACCTTAGAAGCTGAATTCATGAGGCATGTTCAGAGCATACACAAGGGATCAATCTCTCCATGTCCCTCTTTCCACCATTAGTGGCTGCACAATGGTTAATGTAATTACCAAACATGCATATGATGGGTATTTAAGTCCACTCCTTGCTTGGACATGATTAAAGACAATGTTCCTGCTTTCCCAGGGAATCCCTTCCCCACAGCTTTAGGATGTTCAGAAAAATGTGTAGTATAAGACAGGGTGAGAGAAGAGTGGAGAAATTTGAGCTATTTTTGATAGCTCCATTCAAATTCAGCCATTTTTCACGGATAAGAAAATATTCTTCAAAACAGGTAGGAGAAAAAAAACATGGAATAAAGTGAGGAAAAACTCTAGGGAAAGGACTGATAAAATGTGGATCTAATCTCTGTCTTTTCAGAGAAATGACTGATCTGTCCTCAGTCACTTGTTACAAGGGTTCTCTACCTTTAAAAGAACTGCTGGGCAGTGATTCTGCGGTATAGAAAGGTGGGAGAAGTTACAATTAACATTGGTGTTTTCAACAGTTTCAACAATGTATTTCCCAATCGGCATGTTGGCATTAATGAAACACCCACAGGTATTTGGCTCTGCCTAACTTGGACATTAAGAGTATGTTTCCAGGAATAAAATGAGCATGCCAAAGCACTTGCTCAGGGTAGTAATCTCACCACCTTCCAAAACAGTACCCTTGTGTCAAATGCCAGTTAGGTGGCAGAGACCTGGGCACAAAATATACCTCTGAGAGCTTTGAAGTTATCCCCACACACCTCTTTAGCATGTCACATAATGCCACACACAACCTCATCTGCCCCACACAGAGGACAACTTCAGATGAACAGATGATCTCACGCAGGCAGTTATTGAGCACACTGTGTCTTAACATGCTGCCTCTGGATGCTCATACTCCCAAATCTACTCTGCTTTGAGGTTTTGTTACTAGTACCCATATCAGACAGCTTTCCATGCTTTCTTAAGCTTGCCTTGTCAGTTGGGGGTAACAAAACTGTTAGTCAGCAAAGACTCCACAACATACATATTCCACACTTGCTTCTGGGACTCAGCAATGCACCAAAAGAAAACTCATTGAGACCTCTCTGCCAAGCCCAACAGCAACAAGGAGGGTCCAAATCAGCTACATGTTACCTCTTAAGAGAGGGGAGATCTAAGGCCTGAAAGACTAGCACCCGTTGGCAAGACCACCCTGTGCTAGGAGTGAGATGACCAGCAATGGCTGAAGAAGATTGAGAGCAATCTCAGTAAGTTTTCAGATGATACCAAGTTAGGAGGGAGTGTTGATCTACTTGAGGGTAGGAACATTCTTCAGAGGGACCTGGACAGACTGGATTGGTGAGCTAAGGCCTGTCATAGGAGCTTCAACAAGGCCAAGTGCTGAGTCCTGCACTTGGGCCACAACAATCCTAGGAAATGCCACAGGCTTGGGGATGAGTGGCTGGAAAGCAGCTCTGCAGAAGGAGACCTGGGAGTATTGATCAACAGCCAGCAGAACATGAGCCAGCATGACCACCCAAGTGGTCAAGGAGACCAACAGCATCCTGGCCTGCATCAGGAATAGTGTGGCCAGCGGGACTAGCGAAGTGATTGTCCTACCATACTTAGCACTGGTGAGGCCACAACTTGAGCACTAGGTTCAGTTTTGGGTACCACAGTATAAGAGAGATATGGAGGTGCTGGAGCAGGTCCAGAGCAGGGCAACTGAGCTGGTGAAGGGTCTTGAGAATAAGTCTTACAAGGAGCAGCTGAGGGAGCTGAGAGGAGACCTTATTACTCTCTATAACTACCTGAAAGGAAGTTGCAGAGAGGTGGGTATTGGTCTCTCTCACAGGTTACAACTGATAGGACAAGAAGAAATGGCATCAAGTTGCATCAGGGTAGGTTTACGCTGGACATTAGGAAAAACTTCTGTATCAAAAGAGTTATCAAAGACTCAACAGGCTGCCCAGGGAAGTGACTGAATGATCATGTCTGGATGTATTTAAAAGCCATCTAGGTGCTCAAGGATATGGTGTAGTAGTGGCTCTAGTAGAGTTAGATAATGGTTGGACTTGATGATCTTAAATGTCTTTTCCATCCATAGGGATTCTGTGGGATTCTGTGTAATCTATACAAGACTACTATGTAGCAGAAAGACTTGATATATACTTAAGCATTTATTTTGGAATAAGTAGCAGAACAAAGATGCAATGAACAAGTAATTCTTCTTAAATTGGGTGTCTTGAAAGACAGCATCATGGAAAGAGTAAAATATTGACAGTCAAGAGGCTTAAAGTAACTGAGGTTTTAGAATGGCAATTTGGTCCTATTGGGGGACAGAGCAGGCCATCCAGGCCTGGTAAACAACAAAACAAAACAAAACAAAACACACACAAAAAACCAAACAAAAAACCCCAAACAAACAAAAACAACAGAAAAAAACCCAAACCAACCAACCAAACAAAAAACATACACAACCAACAAAAAACAAACAAACAAACAAACAAAACCACAAACAACAAGAGATGATCCTCTATGGCCAATGTGCTAGAGCAAAAGCTGAATAAAGTCTATGACAGCAATTAACCTATTGGTCGGTGACTCTCTTCCAAATCTCCTCACTGAATTTTTCATCCTTCTTGTATAGTGGAACAGTAAACTGTCTTCCAGAGACATTGTTGTATCATGTAGCTGTTTCTTCTTTGTGGGAACTTGTCATGAACAAGCTCCACATACAGCATATCAAACAGTACATTTCATCTAGTAGAATTCAAGCTATATGAGAAATCTACAGGTCATTTTACTGTATTCCTCACAAACACATTACAGAAATAAAACTTCCATTGTGCAAATTTAATCAAGTTCTGAAAGCATAAGATTTCTAAAAGAAAAATGAAGCCAAATATCATGGAAGGAATCTTAGCAATTCTGAATAAATACATAACTGCATATGTGAAATTACTGACTTTTTAAAAAACTTAGGCAAGAAGGGAGGTTTCGCCTATGAAAAATGTTAAAAACAAATAGTAGACCGGTCAAACCTCTCGCTCAGTTTAACACTCGATCTTCTGGCTCTGACATAGTCCATTCAGTTTGTGTTTTTGCAGCTTCACTACTCCAGAGCTCCACATGTCAGATGCCACATTTCACCCTGCTCTTGGATCGTTGACTGCTGGTGGGGCAAAATGGCTACTGGGGTTGTACAATGACAGCAAAGACAGGAGCATGATCCCACTGCATTGGTCCAGCAAACCCAGGAGTAAAGTCCCACCACAGGGCCATCTAGCACAGCCACTCTCCACTATCAGCCCTCACTTACAGGACCCCAGCACATATACCATAGAGCAAACCGACTCCAAGTGCAGGCCTGCAATCCTCCTGTGATGCTACATGCACAGCAAGGAGCTGGTGCTGCTGTCACTCACACTCACTTGCAGGCACACATCTATATAGGCAGATATAAATCTGACAAATGAATCCTGTATGTCTTAAGTCTGGTCACTTGAGATATTTAGATGCTGATCTCATAGCAAACAACGCTGAAACAATGAGTGTTACTATTAGTCTCTGGGTGAATACTGGTTTCTCATCTGTTCAGGTTTCCTTTTCTTGTCACAAGGTGGAGCTAGCTATCTCAAGTTTATAGTTAATGCAGCAGGAAAAAGAAAGACTCCTTTCTTAAACCAGAAGCCATACCAAGATCCTCTGTCTGCCTTCCCTTGGCTTTGACATACACTAATCTGATCAGTATAACTAACCGTTTTTATCATTTACCATGAGCCTTATGGCTCCTTTTTGCTGTAGCATGCATGAATTTTATAGAAAGGATACTATTAAAGAGCAGAATAAAATTATGTTAGCAAAGTACTATGTTTTATTCATTCTTTACAAGATGAAATAAGTCCTTATAACAATCAAGAGCAAATGTCCCTGGACTGTGCATCAAGCTATGAAGTGTTATTTCAGAAACGTTGTCCATCCTTTGGATTACAAACCATTACTATTGTAACCCATTCCTTCAAAATGCAACTGCAAAGGTTACATGACTGGCACTAACCCTTGATCTACAGAACTAAGACATGTCCCCTGTACCAGTCTCTGATCTTCTTTAAGTAGACATTTAAATAACCAGTATACAAAATGCAATCACAAAGCTGGAAATAAAGCTTTAACAGTAATTAAATAGAAATTTAGGGATATATGGATTAAAACAACTTTTTTTTTTTTTTTTGTCATTGTTAAATTAAGCTATATAATTTTATAATAAACATGGGGTGTGCCAAATAGGTCTAACTCACTAGTATTGCATACAATGGATTATTTAATATTAACTGAATAATATATATGCCATCTTTTAAATCGCTAAAATTTAGAAGCCTCTCACAAAATTTTAAATTTGGGCAACATTATAAGAGATTTCTTCCTAGCTGATTTTTAACCCACTACCTTAGCAGTACAGCCCTGACCTCTAGTGGGTTGAGTGAAACAGTCACTGCAGGCAGGATAACATGTTAATTTGGTTTTCTAAATACATTCATTTAAAGCTGGAAAATGTAGAAGTTCCAGCAAAGCCATACAATCAGCCAAGGTCTAGCTGTTTTATTAAACATATTAAAATTAATTACAGAAAAATAGCAGTATTGTGTTTGCCTTATGACAACATCCATCTGACTCATAAGGTCTTTATGGCAGCAGATGAATGCTCATTCCCATTGGGAGCTCTGCATTAAATAAACCGCATTATTAGTCACTTAGCTATCTTCATAGTTTGGTAGACTTATATCTTTTTTTGGTTAACTTAACCTTTTGCCCAAGAGATATCTATCATGGTATTCAGAAAAACAAGTAAGTCAGGTTACGGATAAGTACATTGCAATTTTTTTATAAACTAAGAATATCTGATTGCTGCAAAGACTTATGAACCCCTATTATACTCAGTAAAAACTTAATACTTTCATGATACATTCCAGGCTTCAAAGATTAAGGATCTTAGTTTTCCTGTTATTTTTGTCCCACAGTAAAAATGAAATCCAGAGCTCTGAAAAGAGTGCAGCAATTATTTTCCAGCTAAATATGGGAGGCTTCTAATATGAAGTCTGCAGAAAATATGCAAGATGCAACATTAAATTTAGCTGTCTTCAGCCAGAAGGCCAAAGAGACACACAAAATGGTGGTAATGAGGGCTGTCTCTTTCAAATTCCTGACACAGGTTAAATGATGTATGGACAGTCTAACAGGATAGCCACAGTTATTCTGTTATGCTCCTCCCCATATATCCCACAGTCTCCAGCACAGAAGTGCTAATGAAAGGACTCAGGCATTTGATTCTCTTAGTCCCATTATGTAGCTACATTAATGTAAATAATGCTGTTCTGATTTACCATGAACTATGCAAAAAGGGATCTAACCAAACTAAACAGAACATAACAAGGGCATCATTACTGGAATGAAAAATAATTTGAAAATAAAACAAAGATATCTCTTCCAAAGACTCACAAATGTGCTTCATTTTCACATTTGTATTGTTCAAAATGAAAATATGAAGATATGTTTTCCAGACTCTGAGTATTGCAAGAGAAGACCAACAAATCTGTTGCTTATAAAGGTTGGAAAACTCAGACAAAGCAGCTCATCCAAAAATTAATTACATAGAAATGGCACATTCCTTTGGTTATTTATTACAAAACCTGCTCAATAAAAGATTCATTTTTTAATCTTTGAAGGAGAAGAAAGCACCCCTTTTCTATTATTATTATAGATTAATTAACTCAATAACCACATTTCTATTCATAATAGTAGTACATATATATTTTGCCAAATGAAGAGTAATTCGACAGAAGTTTCTAAGATTCTTAAGACTGCCCTAAATTCTGTCATGTTGAGATCCTTGCATTCAGACATAATTGCCTTAATTAGAGGACCCTGTTTTATTGTTCCAGTATCATTTGTCATGGCAACATCACTGTTTAGTAAAGCCAAGTTGACTGCTATGCTCTCTCATGTTGTACCAACTGGTACTGCACAAATTCTCTCCCCTGAAATATTCAAAATATAAGAGATAGTGTAAAGGTAATCCTCCCTTTATATGCTAGCATGCTACAGTCTGTTACATAAGCTGGGTATCAGAGACACATACTTAAATTTTTTAACTGTATCTGTATTTCCCTAAGTTCCCCTCAAAGTACTCTCAGTGCCAAACTCCTCCAACCACAGGTTCTTTGGCTTTTGGAAAGAGAAGACAGCTATCTCAGCTCCTAACAAAAAGAAAGGATTGACCTAGCTTCATGCCAGAATCCTGTGACTACATTAACTAATAAAAGCATTCTTTGACATTCTCATAATGGTTTCTGTATAAGCACAGGGAAGGAAAAAAAGACCATCCAGAGTGGCCTTTCTATATAAAGCATAAACTGGACCACATATTCTCTTCTGGTCCTAGCTAACCCTGGCTGCCTGCCTCCAGATCATCAGGGAGCTGATCTACTCTGATCATTCTCCATCTCCTCAGTTCTCACTTCCTTTTCCCTCACTTTCTTAAGGAAACAGAAACACTGCATCCAAAAACCACTCCTAGTAACCTGACTTACTCTTTGTGGCCCTTGACATTTCAGATTTACCAGCAGTCTGATATTTAATACTGTTGCTTTATTTGCTGTCTTGAGGAGAACACTAGCTCCTAAATTCAGCCTCCAACCTCCACATTTCTGTGTACATAAAACCCAGGAAGTCTTTACCCACTTCATCTCCTGTTGACAAGTTTGTGCAGCACCCTGAAATGAAGAAGGGATGATAATTAAACATACTGCCCATCCCGCTTCTCCTTTCTGTCTGTGAGATGCTGGTAGGATTGGGACAGTTTTTTATGTAGGACTAGGAGGTGAAGTGTTAGAGATGCAAGTAAGTTCAGGGTAGAGTAAGATGGACATGTTGAAGAAGTTGAAATGGTCTGTGGAATAGTCTTCAGGTGTCTCATATATCTGCTGTGTGAATGCCCTGTTCATCCTCCTAAGGATTCATAGTGTCCTGTAATGTAGACAAGATAGTCCATCTGTAGGTAGACTCATTGCAACTGTCATAGGAACAGAAAATTCAAAATAACATGTGGTTGCAACTGTTGTATCTTTCTAATAGAAATTATAAATAATTTGCAGTGATAAATCAATTCCTTTAGTCATCAAACTGGAAACCCAACAAAGATGCCTAAATCACTGAGTGTAATTCAGAACATTCTGAAAAGCAAGGCTATTTTTAAGGTGGCTCTGGCTGAACGTCCCAAAACTGAGTCATAAGAGCTCTTGCAGAAAGACTCAGTTTGAGATGGAGATAGCAAATTTTAGATGTCTACATGTGTTAATGCTCCCATAATCAGGAGCTCATCAAGGCAGACAAGAAGTACACAAGATGACTCGGCTGACCTGACAGGCTGACTAAAGACAGGGGTGCAGTACCACTTTAGACTCTGTTAGGTAACTTCTCCAGATGAGGAATACACATCTCCCTCAAGTTATGTGTTGTATTTTCCAGCCCTGAAAACATATCTGAGACATGACAAAGGGAACTTGATACTTATTTCAAGCAACTGAAGCTTACTCAAGATACCTGCTTCATGGTGAGCTGAACTGATTTCTAGGCTTTACTGAATATGATGACCTATGTTCCTACATATATATTCCTATAGTATTTTATGAGTCTTGTTTATGTACTGAATCCTACCCCCCATACTGCCTGAAAATAAATGAAGGGGCTTCTCTGTATCTTTCTGTCTGTGCATTCATGAAGGAAAAACAAATGTTCAGAAAACAAATTGAGCATAAATTGAATGAGAATGTTGTTCATCTCTATTTGCCAACTGTAAAATTCTATTTAAACAGTGAAATTAGAAATATCTGCCTAGAAAAGAATGGATAGTGCTACTTGACAAGGTGCATCTGACCTTAAAAAAAAAAAAAAAAAGGAAGCTGTGGGTCTCCAGCATGTCTGCAAATCATTTAAGTCCTAAATAAAGATGTACATATCCAGGGTAGGAAATGTTAGCCACAGAGATTTATAACTGCCCACACAGAAAGTCACTGACATAACTGAGTTAGAATTCAGCACTTCATTAGGGTTTGCCCTAAGTTTCACTCACATGCCCACAGTTTGCCTGACTTGAACAAAGAGCTTTCTACTCATAGCATACTGTCATTTCTTTTTTCATCCGTACTCAAATGAGATGGACCATATTCAAATCACTCTCTCCACCTGAGCATATAAATCTGACTCAGATTCATATGCTTGTATGCCATTTAACTTTGAAACATCACAGGAAAATTAGAAACAGCTTTGTAATTTTGTACTGGGACAAGTGTATCACTATGGCTACAGAACTCTGGTACACTGCTCTCATGAATGCATCAAACACACAAATCATGCAAATATGTTTATAGAAGGATAGATATATGAATGAAGGCCTGTTATTGTTAAAGAATAATCCAATTTAGATAGGTGAACAATGAGACTGACTTCTCACATACACATAAATTTTTTAAGCTAAAAAATCCACAATCCCATCACAACACTTGGATCTAAAAATTCTTGTACTGTCCTTTCTGGCTTGTATTTTTACTGTTCAATAGAATCAGCAAAGTGAAACATATATATAGTAAAACCTGGTTCCTGTCTAACAAATTTTGAAACAGAAAAAAAAATATAATAATAACTTCATAGTCAGTCTTTGACTAATCTTATTATATACAACTGATCTCACAGTTCTTTGTAACCTATGTGGTTTATAACAGTACATCAAGAGGCATAGCAAGTTTTACAGTAGCTGCTCTTATGTAAAAGCCATTGGCTCAATGGATAATTGGGGACCTGAAGAGTCCAACCTCCTGTTCATAGCAAGATCAGCTGTGTGGGCAGACCAGGTTGCTCAGGGTTTTGTCCATTTAGGACAGTAGGTTGGTAAGAAAGGTAAGGTAAGAAACTGGGAGAGCTTTGGCTCTTGTCCCAAGAAGGTACTGAGGTTGCATGTACAGGAAACTACCTTTCTGAATGAAAGGATTAATTTTCACTCATTCTCAGAAGGGAACAAAAGAGGCATTGCAATCACTTCCATCATAGCTCATATTCCAACAGAGCTTTGCAGCAGTGTAGCTGTTCCCTGTTCCTTCTGTGGGACTATAAGGATCAACTGATTTCAAAGCTTAATTCAGTGAAGAAACAATGCTGAGAGAATGAAGAAGTATTGTCAGTTGTTGTTCTGTCAGTATTACAGAACAAAGCCAACTTTGCAGACCAAAGGCAGAAGTGCCACAGCACACTACAACTGAAAGGTATGAGGAAGGGATGGACCTTAAGGGGAAGTCTGTCTACATAAAAGAACTCAGATGTAGTTAACAACAAACGTGGATTATTTTTCTAGATTCAGCTAAAGTCAAGTGCAGATCCAACTACATAATGGATTTGCAATGCAGAGCCCTTTATGAAATAAAGCAAATTGGCCTAGAGAAATATGGGGTATACAGAGCCTAACCTGATCATCTCATCTGTTACAACAGATAAGGTTCTTGATTCAAAGAGAATAAAATAATCTTTCTAACTGAGGTCTAAAAGGGGGATGCTACCATCAGGAGAAGGAGCTTAGAAGACTAAGTTATGGACAGACAACAATAGTTGTTAAGTTAGAATCACAGAATCATTTTGGTTGGAAAAGAGCTTTAAGATCATTGAGTCCAACCATTAACCTAGCACTGCCAGGTCACCACTAAACCATTTGTCTCAGCACCACAGCTACATGTCTTTTAAATACTTCTCTGGATGGTGACTCCACCACTTCCCCAGGCAGCCTGTTCTAGTGCTTTACAACCCTTTCAGGGAAGAAATTTTTCCTAATATCCAATCTTAACTTCCCTGGTGCAACTTGGTGCCATTTCCTCTTGTCCTATCACTTGGGACCTGGGAGAAGAGAACAACACCCACCTCACTACAATGTCCTTTCAGGTAACTTTAGAGAATGATAAGGTCTCCTCTCAGCCTCCTTTTCTTCAGATTAAACAACCCCAGCTCCCTTAGCCACTTCTCAGAAGATTTGGTCTCTGGACCCTTCACTAGCTTCACTGCCCTTCTTTGGACATGCTCCAGCATTTTAATGTCCTTCTTGTAGTGAGGGGCCCAAAACTGGACACGGTATTCAAGGTGCAACCTCACCAGTGCCAAGTACAGGGGAACAATCACTTCCCTAGTCTTGCTGGCTACACTATTTCTGATGCAAGTCAGGATGCCATTGGCCTTCCTGGCCACCTGGGCACACTGCTGGCTCATAATCAGTTGGGTGTCAACCAGAATCCCCAGGTTCTTTTCTGCTGGGCAGCTTTCCAGACACTCCTCCCCAAGTCTGTAGCATTGCATCAGGTTGTTGTGACACAAAGGCAGGACTTGGCACTTGGCCTTATTGAACTTCACACCATTGGCATCAGCCCATAACCTTCTTTGGCACTGAGGCTAGATTGACGTGCCTATAATTCCCTAGATTCTCCTTCCAGCCCTTCTTCTAGATGGTTGTCACATTTGCTAACTCCCGGCAAATGGGACCTCCCTGGTTAGCCAGGACTGCTGGTAAATTATGGAAAGTGGCTTTGTGAGCACTTCCACCACATTTATCAGTACCCTTGGGTGGATCCCACCTGGCCCCATTGACTTGTGTGCATCTAAGTGGTGTTGCAGGTCACTGACCATTTCCTCTTGTATTCTGCTCCCCATCCTTGTTGTCCATTTCAGGGGGCTGGGCACTCAGAACAACTGGTCTTACTATTAAAGACTGAGGCAAAGAGGGCCTTTTCCTCATCTTTGGACACTGTGTTTCCTCCCACATCCAATAAAGGATGGAGATTCTCCTTAGACCTCCTTTGGTTGTTAATATATTTATAGAAACATTTTTTATCGTCTTTTACAGCAGTTGCCAGATTGAGTTCTAGCTGGGTTTTGGCCTTTCTAATTTTCTTCCTGTATAGCCTCATGGACTTTGTAGACTTCCTGGGTGGCCTGCCCCTTCTTCCATTGGACATAGACTTTTCTTTTGTTCCTGAGCTCTAGCCAAATCTCTCTATTTAGCCAAGCCTATCTTCATCCCCACTGGCTCCTGCACTTTAATGATACAATTCAGGTTGCTGTGATGACTGGAGCCTAAAAGCAACTTACATGATTGTAGAAGTTGCATTTGCTAGGCCCCATCTCCAGAAGGCTTCAGAGAAGGCAGCTACATTTAGAGACTGACATAACATGAACTTTTAAGAGTAAATAAGAATCAAAAGGAAGAAATAAATAGGCTGTTTCCATAGGGAACCAGTAAGGCTCCACAGGAATCTGTGATGGACCTGTGCTGTTCAACACATTCAGAAACCATCTGGGTGTGTAAACAACAAGTTAGCAAAATTCTATAATACCAAATTGGTTAGAGTAGTGAAGATCAACTCACACCTGGAAGTGACTAAGAAGTAAAATTGTAGGTGAAACTCAACATAAATGAAGGACAGTTTAAATCCAAACTTGCAGAGTCTGCATCTGAAGGAAAATCCTGCCTGGGCTTTTCAGAAGTTGAAGGTGACAAATATGGAAAGTCTAGAAAGCCTGCTCTTTAAATTCATCCATTGCCCTGTATTTATCTCACTGATTTGAACTTATACCTTGTTAGTGCTAGGAAGCCAGTAGTATAGAACATGGTGGGATCTTGCAGATGTCATAGTACAGAAAAGTCAACGCTGAAAGGGCTTGCAGGAAAGGAAATGTAGAATGCCTGGTTTCCCTGAGGCCTTCCCTTCATAGTACAAACACAGCAAAGCAAAGCCAGAGGCAAACCTGGGCCCACCATATCCATGAATTTGAAATGACCCAACCTGAAGTACCTTACTGGGACTGTTCTCAGTTAAGAGGTTCCTGAGAAAAGGAATACAAAAACTCGTACATGAGAAAATGGAGAGCTCAATAAAAGAACAGAAGGGGTGGGGAGAAATGGCTTTAATTGTTGTTTAATTATTAGTTATTGTTGGCATTCCCTGTTTTGAAGGAGAAAACATTGTTTGGTAGCAAGATCTTTCCATGAAATCTAGTCAGTAAACTGCAAGATGACTCATAGCATAATTTCTTGTCTTCAAATATTCTGCATGTGTAGGAGGAATAGTAATCAAGGAGTTTTTAAAAGACGGCTTTTTAAATGACGCATGCTGCACAAAGAAGAAAATTAGAAGACGAACAAACTGAAAAACAGATGGAACGAAATGTAAGGCGGTATTGATGGTCTACCAACCCTGAGAACTGATTTTCCAGATTTTTCACCTGAAAAGTCAGTAGGTTCCCAGAACAGTTCCATACCTTCAGTTTGTTAGAACACCCATGTTCAAAATCTTCAGGCTTTTCCATATGGATTGTCGAAAGCACAAGGAGAACACAAAGAGAACTAGATTAGGCTAACTAAAATCAAGAAAATATAACTTGCTATAGGAAAGTCTAAGATTTCCAAATATATGAGTAACTGGGGAGGGTAGGCTTCATCATGAAACCCACTGGGGTCATTCGAGTAGGAGTTCATATTTCAAATCATCTCAGTTTGATGCTCAGAATTCCTAGAATGGAAGAGAATCATAGAATGGTTTGGGTTGGAAGGGACCTTTAAAGAGCATCTAGTCCAGCCCCCCTGCAGTGACCAGGGACATCTTTAACTTTAACTAGATCAGGTTTCTCAGACCCTCATCAAGCCTAACCCTGAATGTCTCGAGGGATGGGGTCTCCACCATCTGCCTGGGCAACCTGCTCCGGTGTTCCACTAACCTCATAGTAACAAACTTCTTCCTAATGCCCAATCTAAATCTACACTTCTCTGAAGAGGGTCCCGTTGGGAAGCCGGCCAAGTATCGACAATCACACCAATATAGCTACATGCCAATCCCTTTATTATAACTGCATCACTTACTTATATAGTGGTTACAATCTGATAACATGTACATCAACTACTTTCATTGGCGTTTGGCTAC
>JANIJG010007399.1:0-23462 GCA_024611175.1 Megaceryle torquata
ACTTTTTTTTTTTTTTTTTTTTTTTTTTTTTTCTAAATAAAATAAACTCTTTTAAGTTTGGAGTGAGATTAAATGAATACTAGACTGTATTTAAGTGCCAGAAACAATTTATACATAGTAAGATGTGTTCAGTGAAGACATATTGTGACATTAAAGTCCTTTACTATTAGGATATAAAGTATGGGATCTCAACACTGTATACAATATAACTGTATAAGCAATTGTATAAGTAGTGTCATGCAGCTAAGAAAACAAGGGAGAATAGAGCATGAGCAAGTAGATCTCATATTTCTACTTAAGACTTTTTGCAGCTCTTTTATGGTTGTTTCTTACCTGCAAAATGTCTTTTTTTAAATTTTTGCACTCATCAATATGGGTAAGAAGTAGTATGTGACAGTGAAATGTTTTTAAATCTAATTTCCTCTTAAATCTGGAGAGGTTGGTACTTAGAAAAAATAAGTCAGATATGGACTTGTAAAATTTTATATTTAATGTATGACTCTAGTATTACTGATGTTCAAGAAGTTGATTATCATTTCCTTAACTTTTAAAACAAATTAAAACATGAAAGTAAATCTTATACTAAACTCTTAAATGATTGCTTTTGTAAAACACTATCTAGTAGTTTCTTTTAAGGTCATCTAAAGCTTCTCGTTTCTCAGCATACAAAACTTTTGACCTGGTTTCTGGCCCATTCTTATTATTATTTACAAACTAAAAATGAATACTATTTCAGTAATTTGTCTTACTGTACAGTACCTTGAGTGAATTATTGCTAAGGAAAAAAAAAAGCAACAGCAACAACAAACACAAAACCTACCTATCTTTATATGCACTCTGACTGGAAAGGTTTTTTTTTCCCCTTCCTCTTCCCCCATTCAGTTTCTTCTGCTGTCCTTCAGATTTGAGAGGATTGTTTAACTAGCTTGGGCATAGACAAAAGTTTACCTACTACTGAATTTGGTAACTGCCTTCTCTGGGTTGTTCATGTCTCCACACTGAGGTCTCACAAGTATTTTAAGATCCTTGAGCGATTTTCTTTCCTGCATAGATTAGATCTTGTGTAGCTATTATTGAGTGCCTTAAGCTCACTTTGACAAGACTCAACACATTTCATGAATTAATATCAGTTTTCATATCAATGGAGAAATTTTGGCTTAGAGGTATATAGAAGGCTGAAGAAGGAGATTTTCCTTGAGTATATTATTCTGCATTGCAGAGAATAAAGCAAGGAACTCCAGCATCTCAAAACAAATCTGCAGTTCTCCACATATATCTTGAAATAATAGACTTCTCCATCACTGTTGGAATGTAAATGCAAGAATTTAGGTTTTTTTTTCTATTTCTTTTTTTTTTTAGTTTATAAAAATATGAGTTTAACAGTATAATGTTAAACAGGAATGGACTTTATGAACATGCATTTATAAACAGATATGCTTCATGTAATTAAAAAAATAGGAGTAATGTGTATCAGGTTCTGAGCATAGCATAATCCACAGATAAATGACTTTCAATACAAATGATCTCCACAAGACATTCTGGTTTTGATATAATCATTGTGGTTCTCCATCTTGTTCTGCATATATACAATCACTTCTTTACGGGGATAAAATTCTTCATTTTGAGGTAATTTTAAAGCATTTTATGCATTTGGTTGGCAGAAGAATAGTTCGCTAGATGTTAAATAATGGAGAATTAAAAACTATTAAAAAAATTATTAGTAAAAACTGTTAAACATTTCCATTAGTCTCAATCATTGTGGCAATGTTTTAGTTTTCCAGACTTTGCACTTGATTTTTGTAACTATGGGAATATTTCATATCTAGAATTCACTGCATGAAGTTCCCTTGGCACACTGAAAACTTTCATAAGCAATATGAGACCAACAGAGTGAGAAACAACCGTTTTCCCATTGCATTCTATGTCTTATGGAGGAAATCATTGCAATCTTTATCCTTTTAATCTGAACTATTAATTTGTTCTCGGAAATGTCATCCCAACTTTATTTTAGCTTTTTACAGTTTATATTAATGATCAAAGAAGCTGATCAGAATATATCATTAGCACAGCAAAAGAATGACCTATTTATTTACTGTAAAGTTTTCTTTTACAGAAGTTTGCAGCTCATCGGGGGTTTAATGACATAAACAGAAATGGAACAAAGGTAAACACCAAATTTTATAAAAGACATGCAGAAAGTTTGTATTTGTTAAGATAGGGAGGGCAGGATAGAAGCTGCACTCACTGCTGTGAGTTGTTTAATTTACCACCAGTGTTTTAGGATTCACGGAAAAAATGTATTGGTTATTGGTTTTATCTGCTTCATTGCCTAATTGGGTGTTTTGCCTTTTAGTGGTTAAGTTCCTTGGAGCAGGGCGTTCTGATCTCCTTGTGTGTCATTCTGCAGTTCTTAGCAGAATGTGTCTCCAAGCATTCAGAACCTCCAAAACACAAGTGTTATTATAAATAATCAGTCAACTCATTCCAGCAAAATAAAAATAAAAAATCTCAGCAGAATACACAGCACTTAGAAATACCACCACTCTCCTCAGTCCCTCCCACCCATGACTTTTCCTGGAGTGAGGAGAAGAGACTAAAAGGAAACCACAAGACGGGTTAGATTTGCACTCCTGCTCTTCTTCAGGGAAAAGTTGAAGGTTGTACTTAGAACTTCCTGGCTAGGTCCTGCTGCTAAGCAGTGGTTGTCTTTGCTGTGCAGCAGTTTTCTCCCTGACAGCTGACTAGTAAACCTGTTTTTTTACATCTGTTTTGGCCAAGTAGATAATAGAACATGGATGCTCTACGACTGTGAAATGCTTAGTAGCTCTGTAAATAGCAAAGAAAATGATGTGCCATATCACATTATTCTGAAATTTCAGGGGCAGCAGTTTAGCACTAATGCATGCTTTTAAATTTTCTTCTGAAAAAAATATTAATATATGGAGTTGTTTGACACTTTTTCCCCAGTCACTGGAATATAATACAGAAATTTTACTATGTTACTTTTAGAATATTCCAAACTTTTGTATGATCTTAGGAAGGAAAAGATAGAAAATCCATGTGTTTTATATCTCACTATTCAAGAGCTTGTAAATTACAGCGGGAGCTCTGTTTGTGATTTTTAAAATAACTCTGAAAAGGAGAAAAACTAGGCAACAGTGTTGAGGCAATGCACTAGGAGTCTTCTGGCAAATTGCTTTAATAAAAAGAGTCTGACACCATGGAGAAACAGAAAGGATTTGCTTTCTCAGAGTAGTTTTCCCAGTTTCCTTACTGTCGTGTTCCCCTCTGTTATGATGACTATTTTATAAGTAAAGACAGTACCCAGTACTTCCAAAGTCTGAAATCAGCTTTTGCATTGAATAGGAGTTCATAAAAATAATTAGCAATTTATGAAATAATGTCCACTGTACAGCACAGGCAGTATATCCTCACTACATTTCAATATAATTTTATTATTATGATGATTACTGTTATCTGTTACATAATTAATTTTTCTCCTGTGATTACCTAATCTGACCTATATGCTCTGTTTCAGCATATTAATTTTCAGATAGGGCTACTGGGAAGCTTTCCTTATTTTATTTTTTTTAATAGAAAATACATAAATGAGTTAATGGCATATAAAAAAAATATTCATCTTAATGATCTTTTCTTAACTTCACTTTGGATGCATGAAGCTTTCTGAATATATAGACTGAATTTATCAATCATATTTAAAGAACAATTGTTTTCAACCAAAGCATTCACTTGATCCATATTATATTATTTTTTAAGAGAACATCAAAGTTGATATTTTCATCTACATGTGAAGAAGTACTTAGTTACATATTGGTATTCTGGAAAAAAAAGTAGACAACTTTTAAATTGACACTTCTATAGATAACATAAAGATTTGATTAATTTATACATAATTTATCTCTATCTTAGGTAGCAATATCGGACTAAACTACTGATTGTCATGTTCAACTTTTCCACATTTTAAATTGTGAACCTTAAATATTAATAAAATTTATACACAAAATAGGTACTCTGATTTTTATACTAAGATACAACACCATATACATTGTACAAATAGTCTTCAATGTTTTAAAGCTTTAACAAAACCCAAAGTTTAATTTCTTTCGTTTGGAGGTTAATTTTATATCTACCCTCATGGCCTAGTAGATTAAAACAAGTCATTGGACCTTTATGTGGTCATAGACCTACACAAAGCTTGATTTTGTAAAAGTAAACTAAGAATTGTTAAGGTACATATAATTCCTATTTGTAGATATGTAATATATTAGTATATATTATGCATGTTAGTCATACATCAGAATTACTTGAAATATAAAATTGCTTAGCTCTACATTTTGTCACCAATGGAAAATCTGTTATTATATATATCTATATATTTTTTTCCAAAGGTAACAGACATCACTATAATGACAGTGATTAGTAGTTTTATTTGTACACATCTTCATGCCACACCTACATGTGCCTGCTGAAATCATGCTGAAGATCAACATAAACTGCCCACAAAATTCAGGACTTCTTTCTTTTTGCATCCTTATTCACAGTACTTCAGTTTTCTGTTAAATATGAGACCACATTTGGAGTATTGTGTTCAGTTCTGGTCTCCTCAGTTCAAGAGAGACAGGGAAATACTAGAGAGAGAGAGAGCAACAGAGAACTACAAGATGATGAAGGGACTGGAACATCTCTCTTATGAGGAAAGGCTGAGAACCCTGGAGCTGTTTAGTCTGGAAAAGAGAAGACTGAGAGGGGATCTTATTCATGTTTACAAATAGCTGAATGGTGGATGTCAAATAGAAGGGGCCAGTCTTTTTTCAGTGGTGCCCTGTGATAGGACAGGTGAAACACAGAAAGTTCCACCTCAACATGAGGAAAAATTTCTTTACTGTGAGGGTGATGGAGTACTGCAACAGGCTGCCCAGAAGGGTTGTGAGGTCTCCTCTTGAGGCTTTCAAGACTCACCTGGATCTGTTCCTTTGTGGCCTGCCCTGGGTGATCCTGTTCTGGCAGTGGGCTTGGACTCGATGATCTTCAGAGGTCCCTTCCATCCCCTACCATTCTATGATTCTACCTTAAGAAAATGCTAACTGCCACTCAAGTGGATATGCTTCTTACAGAATTTTAATCATACGCTTATTGGAACATGCTGCTACTTTTGTGAATTCATATCTTTGTGCACATTGTTTATCAGAAAGGTGAGGGCTTTGCTGGCTTACATCCATTTCCAAAGGAATTCAGATTTCTTGAATTAAATTTTACAACGCATTTTAGAGAAATATTGAAACATTATCAGTTCGATGTCCAAACCTTGCCTGGCTGAACATATGGATCAACTGTGAACTCTGACATACAATGTGTAAGCTGTAAACTGTCATAGAATTTATAGAAATCAAGGGTCAGGTGATAAGAGTAGTACTTACATCCAGCAGCAGTGAGTTTTAAAAACAATTTTTTACTATCTTGTTAAAAACTAACTAAAAGTGTGTTTCTTCTTCAAATCACAGAAAATTAACCAACTTGCAATTTTTCATTGTGCATTTTCTTAAACCAACTAGAAAGAGAATCCTTATAAAGCTTAACCTCATGCCAAGGACTAAACTTATTAAGAAGATTTAAATTAATACATATTATAGCTAAATTTAGTTCAGATTTCAGAGATAATATCTTCCCATATTCTTCTCCCTTGAACAAATTGAACAGACCTTCAATTAGAAATGCTCCTGGCCCTAAACTCTATGGTTATTAAAACAATTAAAAACAAGATTAACATTTGAGGGGGAAAAAAAAGTAAATAAATGAAAAAATGTATTTGTGTCCTTCTCCTACATGATTTAATGTTAATTATGCTTTTCACTTTCACCAAAGACATCAACTATTATCAATGAAATGTCATTCTCATGAAAATACATAAACCACCTTTTCAAACACACTCTGTCTATTTATATATATATATGGTTTTGTTGGGTTTTTTTCCTAACGTAGCAGTTCAGATTCAAGCATTCAAGCAATGGAATGAAAAAATTAAGTCAGTAGGAGATTTTTTTTTTTAAATCACTGTTGTTGGTAAGTGTTGTTAACAGAGTCATTAACAGAATATTGAATATACTATTGCAACTTGATTAAGATGGTATAGCATTATCAGTGGAAATTTTCACCTGTTGGGCTTGTTTCCTGAATTGCCGTGATATATATAAAAAAATACACTTAGCATTCAATTTGATGGTACAGCTGTACAACCTAAAGGCTAGCTGCTGCAGAAAAGGGCAGTCATCTCTCAACTCTTCAAGCTGGCCCCTCTCCATTTTATTTATTATTATTTATTATGACAAAAACTTGCCTGAACTGTTGGTGAACAGTTTCAGGGAGCTAAATGGCATTAAGGGTTTCTTTATCTTTTTGGGACATAGTAATTTTGTATGAGCTTAACTCCCTAAAGGACTTGCTGAAAGATCAGACTGGAAAATAAATAGGTAGTAGTAGAGGGGAGCGCAGAAACTGTCTTTTTCATACTAGAAACATAGAAAATTAATGGTTGGAGGAGACCACTGATCATCATCTAGCCCAGCCTTACACTCACAGCAACAGGTTAGAAGTAGGTAGTAAGTAGATTGGCTTAGCTGTAACATCAGTCAATATTTTTTGTTAAAACAGTACAAAGTGATTACAAGTCCTGCTTAAGCAGCAGTTCTGTATCAGACATAGCCTTGCTGCAACCACATGGATACAACAATACTTCATACTCTTCTATGGACTAATCTATCTAGTCAATGCAAATGCAGCTATATAGCAGGGAATAAGCAGTGATAC
Organism: Megaceryle torquata; assembly: GCA_024611175.1. NCBI lineage: Eukaryota > Metazoa > Chordata > Aves > Coraciiformes > Cerylidae > Megaceryle > Megaceryle torquata. The sequence continues at coordinate 6,826 of JANIJG010007399.1, forward strand.
AAAGAGGGGGACAGAGCATATTTTGAACACAGAGCTAACCAACATAAAAAGGAGTCCTAACAAGGAGTTATGTCCCGTCCACATGCACCATTCAGCCCTATTGCATTTCCTGATTTCAAGGCTGACTTTGCAGGTGTGGGCAGGGGATGCCTCTGGTTAGCTTATTCTCTTGTTTCAGGGCATTTGTATGACAGCTACTAAATGGGAGTAAAAACCATTGCCATTACACTGCCTTGCTCAAAGTGGTTATCGTATATCTATGATTATTTTCAGAGAAAGGTTCTTTCTTTCATGACTCAGAACAAGCTATGAAAGTTTAGCTCATGCATGAATCTTCCTTGTAATTTATATTTGAGATAACTTTGGTGTTAATCACTATATCTGATTCTTCTTTTCGTCTGTGTTTATACAAGCAACCTATACACTAGTGATTATTCTATCTTCCTCCCTGAAGGAATATACACATATGTATTGAAATAAATTCTATTAAGATATTTTGTAACAGATGGAATATATGGAAATAGTTTCTAGGGATAATTAATTTTTGTGCTATTGTGCTGGTACAGTATATTGCCTCTGTGATTATATGTAATATATCTTTAGGGCATACATCATTGCTTCATTTTATGTATATTCCTCAGCCTGACTGCATATTACAAGCAGTCTTTCTTGCTAATTAACTCCAGTGATCCTTTTAAGTCCTGATTAAGTTCTATTATTAAATTATTAAGACTTTTCCCTAGTGTTCTAGGTTTTTTCCCTCTAATTTTAGATGACTTCTTGAAGCAATAAATATTCTTATGAAATAATTTTTCTCTTTTTTTCCTATTCATATATTTCAAGACTGTCATGCTGGCAAAGTATTAGAGTTAGAGCTTATAAAATAAGAGATTTCACCTGGAATAACTTTGAAAGATGTTTATGGTAATATTTTCATATTCTATGTTATCTAACATTATCCAATGGATTGTGATGAAGTTTTAATCTGTAGACACAGTAAAAAAAAGTCAAGTTTGTAGAGAATGAATTGGTCATCAAAATTTTAACATTGTTTAGAGATAAGAAATGAAACCAGACATTTGACAATGAAGCTTTAAAATTCAAACCAATAGTATAATTTAATGCAAAGTTGATATGGTATATAGAAATCAATGTTTTATTTTCTGTTTTGCCTAAACCTCTGCAAAAAGCAGCTCTTCTGGTTGGTGAATGTTTTCAGTTAATGTAAAATATTATGAAAATTAATCTCTTTCCAAAGATATGATTTTTTTTATTTTATTTTTTTTATTTTTTTTTTATTTTGAGTCACTGCATTCAGTACTGCATGTAGGTATCAGTACAGTTCCCCAGTTATTTTTAAAGTGGGCTGGGTAGATTTTTGTGAGTTAGGTTAAAAATTTACCTAAAAGTTGATCTCTTTAGCCTCTTACAAAAATGGATGAGTAGTTGAGTGTTATATCCAGAAAATGCAAATGCTGGTCTGCTGGAGTAACTGGGCTAAATATTAGTAGTCTCAAAAGATGTAAGACCTATTCTAAGGAATCACTTTCTAATTATAAATCATAAAATCTGGCACATTACAACACCCAAATATATATTTATCTCTGTCTCTTACTTCTGTCTGTCTCTTTTCAGTTTTTGATTTTATTTTTCATTATTAGCTTTAGTTTTGCCCTAATAGTCATGCAATACATTTAATCAGGCCTAGCAGTCATGCATTATATTTAATAATCCACACTGAGAATTAAATGATCAAGGCTATAGAAGCTAAAATACACCTGAAGTAACCAAAGAAAACATTTCATTCCCTCCATAATAGCTCCCTGGTTTATAATACAGTGATACTTTCCTACCAGCCCACACAGCCAGGTGATAACACCTCTTCCTGTTAAGCAGTGAATTGTGGATATGGGAAATAAAGTTTCATTTGGACACCCTTTATCTACTTTGGGAAGGAAGATTAAGCAGGTAATGGTTTATTCAGGATCCTGTCATTATTACCCCACCAACCCAGGAAAATTCATAACCCAATTTGTAGTGCAGACATTTTTCTATGGTACAGTCATGAATTAATTGTGTTTGAATGTGGACTGAAGCACAATCTGATGAAGAATGAGTACTGAAAAAAAGTTATACATCCTGACACACCGGCTCCAGAGATCACACTTAAGAACAAACTGACATTACATGCTTAATTTACATAAGAAATAATTTATTTTCCTAGATACTGACAAAAAAAGGACTGGTTTCCTGTAAATATGTTGAGTGGATAGAAAACCTGATAGAAAGCAAATTTTGTTTGGAGAAACACCAACCTTTCTGTGAATATCTCACAAAGGGCTTTGAAGTGATTGAAAAAAAATTACTCAAAAACACCTTATATCAGTTATTGCAAAATAACAAAAAAAACCCCAGTTAGGTAAACAAATAACAGGAAATTAAATCAAAAGATGGAAACAAAGTATATTGTTTGGAAACAAAGAGGAGAGTTTGTGAAAGAGATTGGAAACATAAAAGTATGTAAGGATTAATCTTTTTAACTAGCAACTTATTTGACTGTTTTACGTGTGTAAAGTGTGGCTTGTGGAAAGCAAATCTGATGCAGTTTTTTTTTACTTTTACCACATAAGAATAATAAATTAAGCTAACCCATTTCACAGATAGTGTGTATTGGCTTCATCAAAGTTCTACTGGGAGTATATAGTGTGTATTGGCTTCATCAAAGTTCTACTGGGAGTATACTGTAATACTGCAAAATGAATTAACATCCCTGGATCTATAATTGCTAAGATCATTCTCTGCAAATCCCTCTTTTGGCCTTTTGGGTTTAGTTTAGCAGTAAGATTGTTTTATCTTTTGTAAAAGTTAACACTATGATGAACTTTCTTCCAGACTTTGAAGAACACTGACATTTATTTTTCTCTTTTCATTTTCTAATTATATGTTTACAACATACTCTTTTGAAATATTGCCTTTTGTTAAACCTGCTTTGTATTCGCATAGAATACAGAAACAGTTCATTAGCAGTCCTTCAAACTATCCATATAATTAAACCTACTTTAAAAAAAGTAGTAGTTTTTAAAGAAAAACAGCAAAATGTTGGTAACAGTTTTCATTTTGGATAGTCTGCTGTACTTATATGTCCATGTAACTTCTGTTGGGAGCAGCAGAAACTCCTTGTTCACAGTAAAAGCAGCTATTTACAGCTGGGTTTGGTTGAGAGAAATACAAGAGACCACATATGTGAGAACATACTGCACTCTGTTGGCAGATTGTACAGAAGAATTTCTTCCTGCAGGTGTCAATGATGTAATTTTTTTAAGCTCCCATATTTTCATAAGTGAGAGTGAAAATTCCAGTTCTGGACCTGGATTACAAAATTCTGAAGCAGAAACTAATTCTTACAGATAAGACTGTTTAATAGAATTTATGAAATTATCTCTTTTACAAAGTTTTTTTCCTTTGAGAGATATAAGACTTTATTTTATGCTTGTTACCTTTATTAAGTAATATCGTGTTACAAATATTTATGCCAAATCATGTGCAGTATATTTAAATTTGGGCCTAGGCTTATGGGAGAAAGTCTTATAAAGTACTGTAGTTGCAATTTTTTTTTTCTACCAAACTGGAATGCTTAAACTATCTCCATCAGAATTTTAACCTGTGGAGTATCTGAACTGTCCTGAGCAGTATACCTGTTTCTGCTAATCATAAGAGAGTGCTAAGCCAGATGTTTGTACTGGAAAACAAAATTTTGAAGTTTGCTGTCAAAACTGTGGTTTTGGCATATACAATCATAAACTATGAGCTTTAAGGATTGCTTAAGATACGAAGTTTGATAATTATTATCTGACCTTATCTGTTTAGAGAGAATTATAGAAATAATATTGTATATCATGCTGACAAGGAAAATATTTTATTTTCCTGAGGGTTTTGTGCTAGCTTTAGCACAAAGCTATAAAACAAAGCAGAATTATTCCAGCTTGCCCAAACTGTGAACAAGATGCCCTGTATTACATAAAGGTTACCCCCAATGCAGAATATAAATTCATTCTAATGCATAAAATGAATCAGTTTTGCTGAATTTAGAATTAATAGACAACATCTGGTTTCTCACAGTTGAATAGTAAAACATGCTGGCTGAACATAATCATGAAGCAAAACCGTGTAAGACATCTACAGGCAAAACTGCAGAGGTTTTTAAATTTATCCATATAAGTAATCTCATAGGATGAATACAGATAAATGCTTTATTACGTCATTTTCATTAATTAACGTAATCCAGGATCCTATCTTAAATTTTGCTTGTGGAAATTATGAAATTACAGGTTTGACTTTTAGAAATGTAGAATCTAATGAGGAAGACTGTAAAATCATATAGTTCAAAAGCACTACAGCATTGGGGAGCGCAGTAATCTCTTTTTATTATTCTTTTCATTACCATTCAGTTTAGCAGCAGAAATATTGTGGCATAATATATTCCAAATTGTCCAACTTGTTGCAGCTATAATAAATTCTGGTTATGCTGAAAATTTCTCTTCCAGGAAACATAGCTTCCTTTTAGACAGTGCATCCCAGGAAAAACAAACAAACAAACAAACAAAAAACACAAAAAAACCCCAACAACAACAAAACCAAACCAAAACAAAAAACCTGTACTACTAGTATTTGCAACTACTTACTGACTTTTGACAGAGGTTTTAGATGACATACCTTGACTTTCGTTCTTGCTATTTAATAAACCAGAATAATAAATACTCTGTATATCTCCTTAGTTCTAAGGGTATTGCTAAGTAAAGAATTGTAGAGAAAAGAGTTTTCTCTGGCAGAATAGTTTACTTGTGAGCAAAAAACTCCTTGTGAGCAAAATCCTTCAACTTTCCTTTAACCTCATCTAACAGGTTCAAGGGTTCTGAAAAATTTCAGAAGAGCTAAGAGAAATGGCATTGCAGGTTTAGCTCATGAGGAATACATTTGCACTGAGATGAGGCACCAGGAGGTGCACACTGTAACACAATCTACATGAACAGGTTTCTCTGGGAGGAGGACAGAATGTCTTAGAATAGAAAGTGATTTCTCCTTGAGCAGGTCCACATCCTACTGTAATATAGAGTGAGGATATCATTTCAGGGTGTGGGGAGTACTGGATCCAGAAATGTTTCTGGTTTTTTACATCTAGTCTGCAATTGAAGGAATGGCATTTGAAGCAGTAGTTCTCACACGGACCAGAAGTATACTATACTGGAAACGACTTTGCCAGCAGACATTGCAGACAGCTGAAGATCTATGTGCATAGATTTATATTAATATATAATATTAATAAGGTCAGAATTACACATTCTTTACCTTCAACATAATAGAACATCTTTTCATTGCACTTATCTCCAACTGATGTAGGTTGTGTTGTAACTTATCCATCAAATGCAAACAACAAAAAAAAAGTGTTGTGTTTCACCAACCTCATGGTCCATTGTTATACATCTAAACTTCAAGTTTCTACTCATTGAGTTGAATGTGCACTTTGGCTGATACAATAATTGTGAATTAGAGGAACCCATGCAGAAAAGATTCTGGGCCAAGGACATCTACATCTTACCTCTTTTATACTTTTTACATAATAGGAGATTAATCATATTTTGAAACCATGTATTTCTTTTCATTGGCTATAACAGGAAGCATAAAATGGCCTGCTTATGTATTGGTGTTTACACTGACAAAAGAACTTTAGGTTAGGATGTAGTCTGGCAGCATCACTCATTAAACTTTCACTTCTGTTCACTTAAGCTACTTTTCTCCCTATTAAATAAGAAAATAATTTGTTTGCCTAATTCTAAAATTTTGATCAATATCAATTTGCTGAGATTTCCTGGTTAAATTTAATTTCTGTCATCTTAGTTTTGTTATAGCACCATATCAATGTCACCTGTTGGGTATTTTTTTAAATAATATATTATTTATTTTGGTTTTGTTCAGTTGTATGATGTTCTATACTGATCAGAGTTTCTCTTGCTATATTTTTCAAGTTTCAAAGCATATCAAGTGTTCTGCTTTCATTTTCATTGGAGAACTTTCCTTATATTTGACTTATTTAGGATAACACTTCATTAGAATAGTGTTTAAAAATAATTATATGATTTGGAAATTCTAGAGATCCTTTTTCCTTCAGTGGTACTTCTGTACAAGTCAGTTTCTAGACTCAGATGTGAAATTCTTGGGTTTCTTTGATCTTTTTGACTGGCTACTTTAATGTCTGCTGTATTCCATAATCCATCCATCCACTTCATCCATCTATTTCATGACTGCTTTATCTTTTACTTCTCTTACACACTGCATATGAAACAAAAGAACAGAATCATGGTATCACAGAATCATCACGGCTGGAAAAATCCTCTAACATCACTGCATCAAATAGTCAATCCCCCCCCCCCAAAACAAACAAAAAACACCTGACCATCCCACTACATCATGTCTGAAGAGCCTCATCTACACGTTTTTTGAATGCCTCCAGGGATAGTGAACACCTCCCTGGGCAGCTTGTTCCAGTGCCTGACTACTCTTTCAGCAAAGAAATTCCTAATATGCAGTCTAAATCTTCCCCTGATGCAACTGCAGGCCATTTCCTCTATTCCCATCATTATTAATTCAAGTGAAGAGACCAACATCCACCTCCTGCAACCTCCTTTCAGGTAGTTGTAGAGTGATAAGGTCTCCTCTCAGCCTTCTCTTCTCCAAACTAAACAATCCCAATCGCCTCAGCTTCTCCTCATAGGACTTGTTTTCCAGACCAGCTTCATTGCCCTTCTTTGAACTTGCTTCACCAACTCAATGTCTTTCTTGTGGTGAGGGGCCCAGAACTGAACATAGTACTCAAGATGTGGCCTCATCAGTGCTGGGTTCGGGGGCATGGTCACTTCCCTTCTCCTGCTGGCCACACTATTTCTGATACAGGCCAGGATGCCATTGACCTTCTTGGCCACCTGGGCACACTGCTGGCTCATGTTCAGGCCGGTGTTGACCAGTACCCCAGGTCCTTTTCTGCTGAGCAGCTTTCCAGACACTCTTCCCCAAGCCTGTAGCATTGCCTGGGGTTGTTGTGACTGAAGTGCAGAACCTGGCCTTGTTAGTGCAGAACTTGTAAGTGCAGAACTTAGCCTTGTTAGACCTCATACAGTTGGCCTCAGCCCATCAATTCATCCTGCCCAGATCCTTCTGCAGAGCCTTCCTACCCTCCAGCAGATTGACACTTCCACCCAATTTGGTGTCATCTGCAAACTTGATGAGGAATCACTCAATCCCCTCATCTAGATCACTGATAAAGATATTGAACAAGATCAGCCCCAAAACTGAGCCTGGGGGAACACCACTGGTGACCATCCACCAACTGGATTTAACTCCGTTCACTGCAACTCTCTGGGGCTGGCTGGCCAGCCAGTTTTTAACCCAGAAAAGAGTATACCTGTTTGTGCCATGAGCCACCAGTTTCTCTGGGAGAATGCTGTGGGAGATGGTGTCAAAGGCTTTACTGAAGTCCTTATAGACATCATCCACAGCCTTTCCCTTGTTCACTATGCAGGTCATCCTGGTCATAGAATGAGATCAGGTTGTTCAAGCAAGACCTGCCTTTCCTGAACCCGTGCTGGCTGGGCCTGATCCCTTGGCAGTCCTGCGCTTTCCATGTGAACTCACTCAGGATGAACCTCTCCATAATTTTTCCAGGTACTGAGGTCAGGCTGACAGGCTTGTAGTTCCCCAGATCCTTCAGGCCCTTCTTGTAGGTGGGTGTTAAACTGGTAAGCCTCCAGTCATCTGGGACCTCCCCTGTTAGCCAAGACTGTTAATAAATGATGGAGAAAGTCTTGGTGAGCTCCTCTGCCAGCTCCCTCAATACTCTAGAGTGGATCCCATCTGGCTCTATGGACTTGTGAGTGTCCAGGTGTCATGACAGGTCACTAACTGCTTCCTCCTGGATTATGGGGGGGTTGTTCTTCTCTCTGTCCTTATCATCCAGCTCAGGAGGATGAATGCCCTGGAGGTAGCTGGTGTAGACTAATGAAAATGAGGCAAAGTTGGCATTAAGTATATCAGCCTTTTCCTCATCCTTGGTTACAGTGTTCCACTCACCCTCTCCCTATAGCAAATAAACTGATTCTCACCTGATTCTGAGCATTTACTTATTGAGAAATTGACATCAGTGTATTTCTACTTTCAGCAAATTAATACATCCTATAGTGTAAGCATTACTATTAATTTCTACTATTAATTTCAGTTAACTAGATCTTACACACCAAGATGAGCAAAGTTATCTCCACTTTTAAAATTAGACAATAATGAATTGTTGGGGGGTTGGACTAGATGATCTTTCTAGGTCACTTCCAACCCCTAACATTCTATGATTCTATGAATTAAGAAAAGCCATAAAAATAATATTAAGGTGTGATAGCATGATGAAAGTTATTACGTCAGTTGAAGTTCTTATGAAAATATATATTTTTTACTACTTTAAAACCAATATCCAAATTTTCTGATTGTTCAGGCTTACATGAAGAAACCTGCTGATCATGTCAGTGCTACAACATAGATGTCAGTGCTAAAACACTGGAAACTAACAAACAAATAAAGAAAAAACTTCAGTGAGGAAGTGAACAGGTCATTTTTTTTTCTGTATATTAGAAGCCCCAGCACAGACTAAATGATCTGTGACTTCGATGCTTCATTACTCAGCAAGAGGGTGCATCTGGGTCATCTTGTGCTAGATCACATCATTGATGTAGCATCTATTGGAAACATCAGTATTCCAATTGTATAATGTCTTTCCTAGTCTGAATTCTAGTTTCATTTATGTCCCAAAGTCATAGAGCATCAACAAGGCTTTTCTTCTTAAGATGCCTGGATAAATTATAATACCAGAGTCTTAACTGATTTATAGTTCTACTACTTCAACTGATGAGCAAATCCTTACTTTTTGATGTTTTACATTAATGACAGTCAGTGGGTGTCCCAGGGTGCATAGAAACAGTTGAAATAGTTAGAAAGCAATTTCCACGTGGTTCTTCTCCTCTCCACAAAGTATTCAACAGATTTTCCTTAAAACATACATTGGGAAAAGACAACATTTCTCTGCTAGGTTTACAAAATTTGCTTTCACAAAACTCTAAAAAATATATTTTCTATATAAAATTGATTTGGATAACATATCAGTCATAATGAGAGTGGTTCTCTTTTCCTATCTTATTTTCTCTTCCACATATACTTTCCAAAAAAACATAATAGCAAAATACATTCATATGCTTACTTACAGAAGAGACACTATTAGTTTCAAAGCTATTCCCATTTTTCCTGGCTTGAGATTTTTTTTTTTAGCAAGAAATAACTATTTTATTGTCAGAAAAATCATTTGCATAAGACTCACTAAAAGAACTGTGTGTCCCATTGCATTGTCCTTGTCCTTGTAGAACTCGAGTGTTTATGTTTTTAGTTCATGATCTTGAATGGCTTTTCCTTCACATTGTACAAAACAATTATGTGGTAAAAAGTACTTGTGTAAATTCTTTGCTGACATGGTAATAGGCTTTGATTACATTCATGACCTCAAGAAATGACTAGCCCATAAATGTCCCTGAATTTTTAACAACGTCTTTTTTCTTCTTTTCCTACTGTAATATTGTTTTTTCCAATGGCTATTTGTTAAAATACTTTTCTGAACACATAGGTATATATTTAGAGTGTTTGCTTTCACTGCTTTCAAGTGTTCTCATGTCTGTATTGTCCCAAGCTTCTGCAACATTATATGAAGATAGCCTTGATTTTTTGTTCTTTCCCTGAGTGTCTCATATTTTAAGTCACTGAGTACTGCAGAAGCCAAGGACTACTGTGTTTGACTCTGGAGCTGAATCCAGAGTGCAATTACATTTCAGCAACTTAAATGAAATGTCTCACGTACTGACTATATGCATGGTACCAATATGTGCAGACCAAGAATGTGACACCTGAAAATCACAAGGGTCACAGATATTTCCTGAGTTCATAAGAAATGTTCACAACATCTGAGACTCCTAAAAGAAAGGCAGAGAAGAAAAAAACAAAACAAAACAAGGATCCTAATTATCCACACTTTTCAATGGTTAGTTGTCTCCTCAGCTCTGCCTTCAAACTGCTGCAAATACTTAAATCTACCACAAGGGTTATATAAACTCAGAGCAGCATGGATGTGAGACAGTTGGTGTCATTTGGTCTTCATCTTTTACTTAGCAAAGCAGATATTTGGCATAATTTATATTGTTTTTATATTTATATAGTTCTTGCCTAACAATCAATGAATGAAAAAAAAAAAAAAAAAAAAAAATTTGCAAAACTACAGTGAATGGAACTTTTTTATACAAAACACAAGGAAAGTTGTGTGAGACACTATTCCCATTCACAGGGCATGCTTCAGTCTTGGTTTAGAAAGGCCCTTGGGTACATACTTAACTTGAATCCCTCTGAAGTCAGTATATTTACATGTACATAAAGTCTGTGTCTGTTATCTGGCAAAGTGTTTTTCAGTGCATCTGAAGGAGGTGTACTAGGAAAAAAGCAGAGCAATATCTACAGAAACATTACCAGTGGTGGCTGTCTCAGCCCAACAACAACACCACAGCATAGAATGGATTTGTAGATGACACGTTGTCTCCTAGGGGTTATTGCTTAGGGAGCTAATGTCCTTGTTCTCTCCCAAATGCTGCAGTGTGTGTCTGAGTGGCATCTCCCAGGAGCAGTTCATGTCATGGCAAAATCACATCCCTGATCATGTGCTCCAGAACTTAGTACCACATAAGGAGGCAGATGCTACAGCACTGTTCCTTTCTCACTGCACTTTATGAAGCTCATGCTTTGTCAGGTATGACATACTGCAGCCTCTGTGTCCCTCTTGGTATCTATCTCAAAAGCTAGATTTTTTTTTCTCTTTTTCTGCTCTAATTGGATTGAATACTTTTTATATCCAGTGTTAAAACTACCTTAATCCTGTTCAAGTTAGAGACCTGAATTTTGCCACATCTTTCCACTTGCCTGGTGCTTGTCTCAGGCATGGCTCTGTGGGTATACAGTATAGACACTGGAGCTTCATGTGACTTTGTATTCCTTCATGCTTTGATATATAAACTGTTCTTATTAATAATAGGAGTAAATTACATCTGGCAAATCTCTGTTAATGGTATAAGTGAGGGGTTAAATTGGCATTTTAATTTTCACTGGGGACCTGTTGAAATCAACACAGAAGAGAGTCCTGTTGTTTAGCACTGCTTTGAATGTCTTTGCTGAAGAATTAAGGCAATTTTCTTCCCACCTTGATTTGTTTTTCTGTGGGTGGAGTAGGGACATTTATTGTGATCCATGGAGGTTAATGCTCTAGAAAGCTACAAAAGAGCATTTCATCAGAGAAAACAAAGATACTTGTAGAAGCAACACTGAAATTAGATAACCTTTTAATCTAGTTATCAAAGGGCCCTCAGTTCCATTTCAAGGCAAGTGAAGGAATATTTAATGAACCCAGAAAAAGAATCTACCTCCACAGAACTCTGATATCTGAAAAAGGAGAAAGAAATCAGCACAAAACTGTTAGCACCTGCCAACTCTTATTAAGAGATTAGAGTGTTTAAAAAGGCAGAGAGCAGCTCAATATTCCCTTTTAAGTTTCTCTTGGCTGATTTCTCACATGTGCTGCTGTGCACAAGCAGGTCGCATTTCAGCTCAGAGCTGCAAAAGCACTTTATAACATAAATAACAAGTAGCTTCTCTTCAGACTTTACAAGATTTCTTTGCACAATCTATCTGTGCCCAAATGATACACACTTTGGAAACTAAGTGAGGCTAAGCATTGGTAAGAAACTTACTTTCCCAATGTACTTGACACATCAATGCTGAGTGATTTAGGAATTGTTCTGGGTTACACTGCAATATCCTACAATTTTGACAAGTTTTCTCTTTAATCCGTGGAAAACATGGTTTACGAATATGCTTCTTGTGAAACAGTGATGAGAGCAGCAGTGCTAGTCATACAGATCAGAGAGCATAAAACCCCAGTGAAGCTGGCAGAAATACAGACACATGCTTTAAAATGGACAGGGCCATTTCTAAGAGAAATGGGTTGCTCACTCCACATGTGGAATGCTAAAACTTGCAGAGGAAAAGCCAGATGTCTGTAGCTGCCAGAGTGGGGTACATGCCACCTGTGAGGGAACACTCAGGTGGCCTACTGCAGTTTTTGCGTCATCACCCTTCAATTTAATCAGAAGATAAACCAAACAGGGTTCAGGGGATATACAACACAGGGATCATTGCCAGATTACCAAAAGAGGGGGGTTAGTGATCTCAGCTGCCTAGCAGCATACAAAATGCCACCAAATAACAGAGAAGTGGTGTTTCCAGCCCTCTGATAGTATGCATGGCTGGGGTGGGACCAGGCGAACCTGCAATGCTGTCATCCTCAGTTCAGCAGGGAAGCAGAAGAATCTCTTCTTCCCCTAATTTCTTCCCCTTGCCAGAAGCCGGGCACCAGAAACACCTCCAGACTCCTGCTGGTTGGGCTGCATGACCAATCCTAACTTTCATCACATTTGGGCTATTTAAAAAATACATAGCTGCTGAACCTAGGTGAATAGTGATATCCCTGAACAGATCTTGTCTCCACTTCCTGATTTTTTATAGTGTCTGTTTGTTGGGGGTTTTTTAAACTCTGAAATTACATGAGTTATTTGGTTTTACTTGAAAGCACAGGTAATAAATACAGAATATGTAAGGCTGAGTGATTAGAGGTCACATCCAGTTATAAAATGCACTTGCACAGAAAATGTAGTTGAAAAAAAAAAAAGCTGAGTGCAGATGGAAGAACTCTGCAGGGTGAGTGCAGATGGAAGAACTCTGCAGGGAAATAATATATTTAAAAAAAAAAGGTAAATGTTCTGAAGTATCCTAACAGTACTGGGAGTTGAAAGTAATCCATTGTGTTCAAATTAAGAAACAATGTGAAAATGGATTTGGTATAGATGGCATATATGACACAGATTAACTTCAGTTTGTTTCCCCAGTTTCTGTTCTATACTTTGAAGCTGTACTACAAAAGAAGATTTACTTCTTAGCTTTCTCACTGATCCTTTAGGGCTGTTATAAGCCAAAGTACTGGCCACTTTAGGAGAAAAAGTGTACAAAGTGTACATGACCCTCTTCAGAATGGAGACAGCAGAAGGGACACAGCAAAACATTTAGTAATTGTGTAAGTCTGCTGAATGCATTTATACAAATGACCCTTTACACACTCTGAAAAATTATTTTAATATATTGCATAATGATACTGCATATTCCTTGCAGGAATGTAAGAGCAACTCTGCAAACATGAGAATCAGCTCCTTTAGTTCAGGTCTGATAAATGAAAAGGTATTGATTTACCACTTCGACATATGTTGTGATCCAATGGTTGGATAATGGCCATGATACAAAACAGTCCCCAGAGCTGAACAATAATACCTTATTTATCTTCTGGCTTGTCTCATTCTTTATTTAAAGCAAACCTATATTTTACCACAATATAATTTACAATTAAGCATTATTTTAACATGTATTATTGATCTCAGCTCCAAAAGGATTCAGTGAATTTCTCTAAATTTGCTTTCAATCACATTTTGCTCATTTTACTTAATTACATAGTGTGCCCTCAGCATTTTTGTCTTTAATTAGAATACAGCAAAGATTCTGCTCTAAAATCTTGATGCATCAGATATAGGCTTATTTATGGAAGAGATTTGATGAGCGGCTGTGGAGTTCAGTAACTATGGATGAAGTAGAAATACGTCCCTCCTTTGTGTGTATATGTATTACTTTAATGGATTAATATTAGGTTTCCACATTTACATTTGTTGACCTTTTACTCTCTACTACTGTTTAAATATTTGTCAAATATTTTTCATGTCTCCCTGTGGGTGGTGAGAGTTACCCAGTGTTGAAAGTGACTTTGAGAACTATGAATTTAGCAATATAAAGTAACAATACTGAGCTGTACTGTACCACAAATTATTAACATTTAATTGTTACTGTTAATTTATGTGATGGAAGTATGCTATAAAATAATATCACAATATGGCTCATGATTGTTAGTAACAAACTGTTTATCCTTGCTTGTCTTTTGCTGCTGCTGGTTTCTCTACTCTTTAGAAACTTTCCCAACTTGAAAATCTTCCTTCATCTTTTCTACAGAAACAGAGAGGAACAACTTTTGGAAAAGACCATATAAGTCTAGTACCTCCTGTCACATTTGCCATATCTTAAAACTTCTACCAAAATTCACAAAATATAATGCTTATTTGAAATCTGAAATCATACTGGTGTAAGTTTAATAAAACTCTTCAACTAGATAAAAATATCCTCTTTTGTTAAAAGGCAATCTATTTGTAAGTTACAGAAAAGTTTAGTGAATTTGTTTAAATTTGCTTTCCATCACCTCAAACTCATTTCAGCAATTACTTTGTATGAATTCAGCCTTATTTTTATCAATATATAAGGAAGATCTTTTTTATTATTATTATTTCTGAAAAATCTAAGAAGAAACCTGATGGATCCGACCAAATGTTTATCAAGTCTCAAAGACTTTCTGAGTGTGACTGCTAACTGCTGTGTAGTAATATTGTGTCTAAAATTTAGAGAGTCTAATATTAATGGTATTCACAGAGAGGTCATTGAGAAGACAGATCCAGGGTCTTCACATCAAGAAGATAACAGAAATAACTTAAAGCAGAAGAGTTTCCAAAAGATTATCAAGAAGTACTTTTTCCCCCATGAGGACAATCAACAGTGGTATAAGGAATTTGTGCAGGTTCCATCCTTGGCATCATTTCAACACAAAGCCCTGAACAATCTGTTCTCATCTCACAGGTGGCCTTGCTTTGAACAGAGGGATGCTCTAGAGATCACCTAATGCCCTTTCCCATCTAGATTACCCAGTGATCCTATTCCATGATTCTCTGAACATACTTCAACTTCACCATATCATATAGCCTTTAGTGACCATTTGTCCAATCAAAACATTTTTCATTCAGTAAATGCCTTATATATTTTGTTCACAAAAACTGTTGAAACCAGATCCTCAATTTGATACTTTGTTTTGTGAAGGTGAATCATGAATACACTTTTATAAGAGTACATGATAGATTATTTATCTTTATGATTTTGTCTGTCTCAATCCTGGGTTTTCAAGTGTTTTGAATAGGTAATGTTAAAACATGACCTTGCATACACTTAAAACCACACTAGTCCTTGATAGCACAGTCTTTTGTTAGCCAAATAAAATACAAATAAACAAATAAATAAAGTTGTTTATTCTGTGGTCCAGTAAACCAAGAGATTAAATAGTAATGTCTGTAGAATCCTTAGGAAGTGTAAAACAATTTAAAATAAACAAGAAATTGACGGGTACAGGTAAAGCAGTTACTCATAATGGAAAGAAAAAAGTTAATGGATACAGGTAAAGCAGTTACCCACAATTTAAAGCAATTAATCATAGGTATTAAAGTATATAAAAATAAAAACCTTGGTTTGGGCTTTTCTTTAATATTTCCTATCAATTTTTCTTATGCAATTAGTTCCCATCTCTCCTTCCTCATGTCTTTGCTTATAGAATCTTTCACCATGAATAAGAATAGCATGAATGAATGAATTTCCTAATAAAGTTATAAGAGAGATGTTCATCATTGCATTGAAATTCATGATTGTCTTTGCCTGTCCTTCAGGAAAAAAAAATAAATTTAATCAACTGTCTTCAATATAAGATTTGTCAGCATGATAGAGCTAATATTAATGCATTTTAAATTGAAAATAAATAGCAGGGTTGACATTTATATACAGTGCTAGAATGTGACAGGATACTGTATGCTGTGATGTGTGTCATTGGCTGATGCGGACTGGACACATTATCCCCAGCATTCTTTTTTGTGCATAAATCAGTGTAATTATTTAATCTTTAATTTTAAACAACTGTCACTTTGGTCTAGCTCCAACATTTTGTTGTACAGGAGTAAGATGGACAGTAGCATTATTTTTACATCTTGCAAAGAGGACTTCCTGATGGGGGAAATTATATAGCAAAATTTGACAAGAAATTACTTTGCACAGTTTGTCACAAAGTCCTTTGCCTGTCTTTTAACAGATCACGTTCAATTCAAAAGCAGAATTGGCTACCAGAAGAAGTTATTCTTGATTTTGTGGCATCAACACTTTTTAGAATTAGAGTTTACCGGTAAGATTGGTACTGGCCAAATTCTAACTTTTTTTTGAGCTATTTAACAGGGGGTTAAACTTACAGACAAAAAGTATATATCCACTTCCTTCCTAGACCTAAATCCACAGAACACAGAGTTTACCTGCATGTATGGATGCATGACTTTTAATGGAATAATCACAGAATCATAGAATAGTGGGGGTTGGAAGGAACCTCTGGATATCAAGTCCAAGCCCACTGCCAGAACAGGATCACCCAGGGCAGGCCACACAGAAATAGATCCAGGTGAGTCTTGTAAGCCTCAAGAGAAGGAGACTTCACAACCCTTCTGGGCAGCCGTTTCCAGTCTCGGCCACCCTCGCAGTAAGAAGCTTTGCCTCATGTGGATGGGTAA
>JANIJG010007402.1:0-22544 GCA_024611175.1 Megaceryle torquata
TATGGTATTGTTTATAGTTTTAGAAATATTTTTTTTCTCCCCCCCCGCGAAGAAGAAGAAAAAAAAGGGAGTTTTTTTTGGTGTTTTGTGGGGGGGGGGGGGGGGGGGGGGGGGGGTGGTGTTTAGTGTGTTTTGGTTTGGGGTTTTTTTGTATGGTTGGTTTTGGCTTTTTTTTGACAGGATCATTGTCCCCTCTTATCCATGCCTCAGTTGAGGATCTGCTTTTACAGGTAATGCTGAGGAGCATGCAGTGTGTTGAAGTCACACTTGGCACTGAACAGCAGCAAAAGGGAAGTGAGAGCATGAGATAAAGTACAGGCTGGCACTATAGTCAAGTGCCTTATTTGTTCAGCTTGTGCCTTTTCAATCTTTCCAAGGTGTTCTCTTCGATCCTTTCAGTGGCAGGGATGAATACTGACAAAGGAAGGAAGACCCACCTGATTAACATGTAGCTGAAAGTCTGGTGCCACCGATAGAATTTTGGGTTTTTTGAGCATGGGGAGCTTTACGCTGCACGGGGTCTGCAGGTGACAGATGGAGTTCATCTGTCTCAAAGGGGGAAAAGAATCCTTGCACATGAGCTGGTTGGGCTCACTGAAAGGACTTTAAACTAGGTCTGAAGGGGCAAGGGGATAAAACTAGGCCTGATAGAGTTGAGCCTAAGGGTGGCAGGCCATTGTTAGGAATTAAGTTGTTAGCCCAGCTCAAGTGCCTTTACACTAATGCACGCAGCAGGGGAAACAAGCAGGAGGAGCTGGAGGCCATTGTGCACCACAACTGCTATGATGCAGTTGCCATTACAGAAACATGGTGGGATGACTCTCATGAGTGGAGTGCTACAATGGATGACTATAAGCTCTACAAATGGAATAGGCAAGATAGAAAGGGTGGTGGGGTGCCTCTCTACATTGGGGAGTGTTTTGATTGAGTGGTGGTCAACAAGTGGGACGGATCGGTCAAATGTTTATGGGTAAAATTGAGGAAGAGCAACGAGGTGGGCTGTCCTGTTGGGAGTTTGTTATAGACCACCCAACCAGGACGAAGAGGATAGTGAATTGTTCTACTGACAACTAGCAGAAGCTGCAAAATCGCAAGCCCTTGTTCTTGTGGGGGACCTCAACTTACCAGACATCTGCTGGAAATGTAACACAGGAGACCAGAAACAGTCCAGGAGATTCCTGGAGTGTGTGGAAGATAACTTCCTGACTCAGCTAGTAAGTGAGCCCACCACGGGAGGTGTCTTGCTGGACTTGTTTACAAACAGAGAAGGTCTGCTGGATGATGTGGTGGTTGGAGGCCATCTTGGGCTTAGTGACCATGAAATGATAGAGTTCTCAATTCTTGGCCGAGTAAGGAGAGGGGTCAGCAAAAATATTACCATGGACTTCTGAAAAACAGACTTCAACCTGTTTAGAACACTGGTTGAGAAAGTCCCTTAGGGTACAGTCCTAGAGAGTAAAGGAGTCCAGGAAGGCTGGACTTTTTTCAAGAAGGAGCTCTTAAAGGCACAGGAGCAGGCTGTCCCCATGTGTCGCAAGACAAAGTGGTGGGGAAAACAACTGGCCTGGCTGAACAGGGAGCTTTTGCCGAGACTTGAGACAGGGGAGAGTCTACCACCTTTGGAAGAAGGGGCAGGCTGCTCAGGAGGCGTATAGGGATTTAGTTAGGTCGTGTAGAAAGAACAT
The DNA here is from genome assembly GCA_024611175.1 of Megaceryle torquata. Classification (NCBI taxonomy): domain Eukaryota; kingdom Metazoa; phylum Chordata; class Aves; order Coraciiformes; family Cerylidae; genus Megaceryle; species Megaceryle torquata. The sequence goes on from JANIJG010007402.1 coordinate 1,686, forward strand.
TATAGAGGGGCAAAAGCTCAGCTGGAACTCAGCCTGGCCACAAGAGACAGTAAAAAGTGTTTTTTACAAACATATAAACAAAAACAAAAAACAAAACAAAACAACAAAACACAAAAACAGGGAGAATCTCCACCCTTTATTGGATGTGAGGGGGAACATGGTTACCCAGGATGAGGAAAAGGCTGAGGTACTTAATGCCTTCTTTGCCTCAGTCTTTAATAGTCAGACCAGTTATCCTCATGGTTTTCAGTCCCCTGAGCTGGAAGATAGGGATGGAGATCAGAATAATCCCCCCACAATCCAGGAAACAGTAGTGAAAAACCTGCTAAGACAACTGGACACCCATAAGTCTATGGGACTGGATAGGATTCACCCGAGGGTGCTGAGGGAGCTGGTGGAGGAACTTGCCAAGCCTCTCTCCATCATTTATCAGCAATGTTGGTTAAGTGGGGAAGTCCCAGATGACTGGAGACTTGCCAACATGACACCCATCTACAAGAAGGGTAGGAAGGAGGATCAAGGAATTACAGGCCTGTCAACCTGACCTCAGTTCCAGAGAATATTATGGAACAGTTCATCTTGGGGGTGTTTATGGGGCAAGTGCAGGGTAACAGGGGGATGAAGCCCGGCCAACATGGGTTCATGAAGGGCAAGTCCTGTTTAACCAACCTGATCTCCTTCTACGATCAGGTGACCCACCTAGTGTCTGAGGGAAGAGCAGTGGATGTTGTCTACCTGGACTTAGTAAGGCATTTGACACCGTTACCCACAGCATTCTGCTGGAGAAGCTGGTGGCTTATGGCTTGGAGAGGTAGACTCTTTGCTGGGTTAGAACCTGGCTGGTTGGCCGGGCCCAGAGAGTGGTGGTAAATGGAGTTAAGTCCAGTTGGCAACCAGTCATAAGCAGTGTCCCTCAGGGCTCAGTTCTGGGACCAGCCTTGTTTAATATCTTTATCGATGACCTGGATGAGGGGATTGAATGCGCCCTCAATAAATTTGCAGATGACGTGAAATTAAGTGGGATCTGCTTGAGGGTAGGAAGGCTCTACAGAGAGATTTAGACAGGCTGGATCAATGGGATGAGGTTTAACAAGGCCAAGTGCTGGGTCATGCACTTCGATCACAACAACCCCAGGTAATGCTACAGGTTTAGGGGGTAGTGGCTGGAAAGCTGCCTGGTGGAAAGGGACCTGGGGGTGCTGGTGGACAGCCAGATGAACATGAGCCAGCAGTGTGACCAGGTGGCCAAGAAGGCCAACAGCATCCTGGCCTGTGTCAGAAACGGTGTGACCAGCAGGAGTAGGAAGGTGATTGTGCCTCTGTACTCGGCACTCATGAGATGGCACCTTGAGTACTGTGTCCAGTTTTGGGCACCACAGTGCAAGAAGGACATTGAGGTGCTGGAGCAGGTCTAGAGAAGGGCAGCGAAGCTGGTGAGGGGTCTGGAAACTAGGGTTGTTTAGTCTAGAAAAGAGGAGACTGAGAGGAGACCTTATTGCTTTCTACAGCTACCTAAAAGGAGGTTGTAGCAAGGCTGGTGGTGTTGGTCTCTTCTCCCAAATTACTAATGATAAAATGAGAGGAAATGGCCTCAAGTTGCATCAGGGGAGGTTTAAATTAGATATTAGGAACAAGTTCTTCACTGAGAGAGTGGTTAGGCACTGGAACAGGCTGCCCAGGGAGGTGGTGGAGTTGCCATCCCTGGCGGTGTTTAAAAAAAAGGAGTGGATGTAGCACTTGAGACTGTAGTCTAGTGGATAGAGAGATGTTAGGATGGAGGTTGGACTCAATGATCCTAGAGGTCCTTTCCAACCCTAATGATTCTATGATTTTCACTTCAGTCAGATCCAACGTCAAGTTCCATGTTGCTATACAGTATCCTTTTTTCCTGTTGAAGGCAGTAAGTTTACTGAGAAAAAGGATGAGGAGCACCATTTTGGTAACTTTTATTTATTAGTAGTAATTTAAGTGGGCAAAACTTGGAAGCTGTTGTTCATTGTCCCATGGCCATGAGGTTTACATATGAAAATTGTATACTAGCTCAGTTTTTCAACAATACTTTATTTGTTTTCTTGCAGCTGTTCCCCATATATGCTGTTTATCCACAAAAATTTGGAGGACCAGCCCTCCCTTAAAGCCGTGTAGGTGTTTGTAGTGCCCCAGAGCTGTGTGTCTGTTCGCCCCTGGAAGGGGAACGCGTTGTTTAAGGCTGGGACTCCCTCTGGTGGCAAACGGCCAGGCTTCTCTTGCTTTCTTGTTCCTTCCATCACTCCCCCTTGTCTCCATTTTATCGTTTTGTTGGTCTCCTGCGTGTAGGTGTGTCCCAGTGAAAGTGTAGTTTTAAAGCTGATTAAATTGAAGGGCCATTCCAAGCTGCATATATACTAGACAACAATAAGCTATTTGACCACGTAGGGGGAAGGAAGGGAAAGCTTATCTTTTCTACTTGAATTTATTTTATATTTTTAAATATCACAGTCTCTCTTCTGTGTCTCACTTGGAGTGTATTTCCTAATGCTTGGCTTAAAGTTTGAATATGGATAGTTTGCTCTTTTAAATTCTGTGCCAAAAATTATTATTTAAATAGTATCAGGTCATGCAAAAAAAATTGAAAAATTACTACAAAGACTTAAATTACTTTTGCATGGGATCATTATTAAGAAATGACTGTGTTTAAAACCTTGAAATTATACTAATCAAGATTTAATAGAAAATAATCTAAAGGAACTGTCATTGCAATGTGTGTTAATGATATGATAGTGTAATTTTTTTTTTTTATCAGCCATAGGTAAGTTTGGCATGTAGAATACAAATAGTGCAAAATAAAGCTGTTTATCATGTGGTTAGAGAAATAAAGCATGATAGGTTGTATATGTCTTTGTACATACCTGTGTAGAGGATCATTTAGAGAGGAAAGATTGCCATCCTCTGTTACCCGTGTGGTACGTGAGTCTTTGCTACAACCAGCAGATATGTGTTCTCATTACATCTCCTTACTGCTTCACTAGGAGTAGTTTCAAATATTTCTTGGATGTGTCTGTTATATTATTTATTATTAATTTAATGAAATCTAACCTTTCCTTAACATTAATTATTTAAATGGGTAAAGACTATCAGTTGTGATTCTTTGTTACTGACCATAGTAGCACTGTTGGGTATTTACTGCATGTGGTGCTGCCTTTCAGGTGTAATGCTGGCAACAGTTTCAGGTGGTGGAAGAGATGCTGGTAGGAAAAGTTTAAATTACTGTAATGAGTTTTCTGACAGTGTGTGGAGTCAAAATCCATATTAATGGTGCAGCTGAATCTGAGTCCCCCATTTAGTTTGGTTTGAATGGACAGTTAGCACCATCCGGATGTCAGGCTTTCAGCTATTGCTTCTGTTTGCTTGCTCTGGTTTCCACCTGCTTGGGAATCCTGTTTAGCACAGATTTGGCAATTTTGGGGGTGGTAGGTGAACCTGTAAACGTCACTCAGAAGACTGAGGTAGAACTCTCTTAGTTTTGAGCTTTAATGTCCACTTGAATGTGAAGTCATCAGCCTTAAAAATTTATATGCCTGTCTTAAATTTTTGAGTAACTAGAGCCTTGCAGGATTTCTGGCACTTGTATGAGAGATGTAAAGGAATGTGTGCTGGTAAGAAATTTTGTGGTCTTCCTCAAGTGTTTTGGTTTTCTTTGGTGTGCTGCCACCAAGTGACAAAACCTAATGTTGCTTCTTTTTGTTGAAGTGATCTTCACTAATCTATCTTTAATGTATTTTTCAGTTTTAAAGAAAGAAATACTACTTTGAACTTTTTTTTTTTATATTCACGTAGAATTCACATGAATTTATATTCACGTAAAACTCCAGATTACTATTCAGAGTAATGTGACTGCTTGGATAATCCACTGAAATCTCTAGGATAGAAGAAGTATCAAAACAAAGCGCTTTTTTCTCATCATTCTGTTGTTCAGTTTGGAGATTCTAGATTTATGTTAGTTATTGGAAATAGTCTTCAGTTCAAAACAATATGATTTAAGCACAAATCCAGACATAACACTCAAAGTATAAAAGTGCTGATATAACAAAACAATATTTGCGAGATATGAAAATGTTGAATCATGTTAGTCTTTTCAGGGTATCATCTTTTAATGAACAATCTTATAAAGATTATTAGTATATTAAACTAATACTCTGACCAATACTCAAAAGTGCTCAAGATATTTCATTGTACTAATCTAAGCAGTAATTGCTTGGTAAGGTGAAGGATATCAGTGTGGGTAAGGGGAGGGTGTTGCAGGTGGAGTGGGGGTGGTCATGGGATGCTGAGGGTAACCTCGGGTCTGTGCAGCTCAAACATCTGAGGTGTGCTGTCTACCTAGTGCTGAGCATTGTGTTGTGGACAGGGGTGATGGGGATGTGTGTGTAGAAATTACACACACGAGCACAAGATGGTGCTTGTCCCTGATTAGGTACCACTGATCCCTTTACACTATTACTCATCATAGATTTGAGATCTGTAAAAATTGCTGAGCAGTGAAATTATACTTTCTATGAACATGAAGTAAGACTTTAGTTACGGTGTTATTTGGAAATATGGTTAAAGGTCTGAAATTCAGATGAGACCAGTAGCCAAGATGCATCTGCACAGATTAGCAAAGCTACCTTAAGTGCTGTTCATAAAGACAGTAACTTCAAGCCATGTTAGAAAAGGTAGTCTCTCTTTGTATCCCTCCCTGGGGGGTTTCCTAGCTGTGCTCTTGCACTGGTGTTCAGCTGATCTAGCAAAAAACCCAGTTTTAGCTTTCTGCCAGTTGGGCTCTAGATCAGTTCATGGAACAATAAGATAACTGCAGTGGCAGCACAAAGGAAACACTGGGGATGTGTAACTACAGTGGTATTCTCTCTTTGTCCTTAGCTATATTGAGGCTGAATGTCACGTGCTACTTTGCCCAGTTTGGAAAGGTGACTGAGGATTGGGTTTTGACCCGAGTAATTATCATTAGGACTCACTTAAATGATTTTGTAATGATACAGTTTTTTGGAAAGATTTTGTACCTGCTTAGCACAGCTGTTACCTTTCCATTTGTCTTAATTCTATATGCCCTCTTAACTGTGAAAGCTGAATCTCTTGACATTTTTGCCCCTTGCCCCCAGGTGGAAATGAGGCATCCAAGAAGGCTAGGCTTTTTTTGTAAACATCACAGATAAGAGGAGGGAAAAACGGTGAGTGCTTTATTTTCAGCCAAAAAAAAAAAAAAAAACATCATTAAAGTCACTGGTAATAAAGATTGCATCTGTTTTATATGTTGAACCTTTCAGAGATTTCTTCTCTGGCAAGGGAAATCTCATGTGTTGCTGTCAACACTTCCAGTTCTGTCCCAGGAAGTGCTGGCATATCAGTGTGCCAATTGTGCTGCTTATTTTGCAAATGAAAAAATTGATAATAGCCCAAAGAATGGTTTTATTTGTCTCAGTAAACAATAGCAACAATTTTAACCCACTTAAAACCTTTACTTCTGAGGTGACAGTTGTTGTTCTGCAAAGTACATTTAGTGATCTACTGGGTTCTATTTAATCCTAGTGAAAGAGGATTTAAGTTCTGATTTTTTTTTCTTTTTTTTTTATGTCAGTTAGGAATTAATTTTGCCTGTGGCCATTTAAACTCCATTGTTAATCTTTCCCTCTCATGCTGTGTAAATGCTACTGCATCTAGTCACATAGCATTTTTCATGGTAAGAAATTTCTCTATAATTTTATTAAGTGCTGTGTGGCATTTCTGTTTTGTATTTCCTGTGTCTCCTAATGTTCAAGTGCTTGTGTTATTTATTGAAATAATACAATAAGTAAATGTAATGAAATCCAGCATGAGTTGTGTGATGTAATCTTTACTGGCTTCCCTTACAGAACTCATTTATAAAGGAAATATCCGATCTGTTTAGAGATCTTGGGGAATTGGAGTCATGGATAGACTTTATAATTGAAAAATACTGAAGTCCTTAATTCAGAGTAGTAGGGAAGTGTAATTTATCAGTCTTTATTTAAGATAAATGTGTCAAGGTTGCATGTTTCCTTAATTCTGCCATTTTCTAGCTCGGTTTACCCCCAGCAGAAACCTCAGCCTTACACACCAGCCTCTTCACTCCCCCAGAGCGGGACTGGGGAGAGAATGAGAAAATTCATGGATTGAGACAAAAATGGCTTAATAGGTAAAGCAAAAGCTGTGTGTGCAAGCAAAGCAAAACAAAGAATTGATTCACCACTTCCCATTGGTAGGCAGTTGCTCAGCCATTTCCAGGAAGGCAGGGCTCTATCACGCATAACAGTTACTTGGGAAGGCAAATACCATCACTGTGAACATTCCCCATCTTCCTTCTCATTTCCCCAGCTTTTATTGTTAAGCATTTTATATAGTCTGGGATATCCCTTTGGTCAGTGGGGTCAGCTGTCCCAGCTCTGTCCCCTCCAACTTCTTTTGTATCACCAGCAGTGTGAGAAGCAGAAATGGTGCTGTGCAAGCATTGTTCAGCAATAACGGAAACATTCCTGTGCTAGCAATGCTGTTTTCATCATACATCTAAAGCATAGTGCCATACATACTGCTGTGAAGAAAATTAACTCTATCCCAACCAATACCTGTACACTTAGGTGCTTCAGACTTCAGCTAGTGTTTCCTATGCAGTATTTCTGTCCTTTGCATGCTTGGAAAAGGGTAACAGCAATAACTAGCTATTTTGGCATGTAAATTAACAAACAAACAAAATTGTTAGGAAGTGATGCCTGTGATTTAACAAGTGAACTGTATAAGATCATCTGGTTTTTGGCAACACTTTTTTGTTAGCTATATTTATTTTGATAGATTCTGGATTGTATAAGGCTGTGACAAAAAGTTGTAGGCCTCAAATTGCTATAGCAGGTGATTGGTGGTGGAAGTTTTTAAGAGAACACAGGTAGACTTCCATTACTGCTTCAGTGCCTTGTGTATATTTTAGGTTTATACCTGAAGTTGCATACACCGATTTCCTTTTTTTTTTTTTTTTCCCTTCAGATTCCTAACTTTTTGCTTATTGCAGTTTCAAGACTAAACAACATTGTTGCATTGGAAATGACACATTTTATTTTTTTATTTGGGGATCCATTTTCCTGTTTAATTGTGACACTAACTTATGAGTGTGCTACTGTCTTCCGGTCTAGGCTCTAGTTCAGCTACTTCCTTTTCCCTCCTAGCATGGGAAAATAGATCAAGACTGTTTTCACTCAAAAGTAGTTCTGAAATTACAGAAGAGCATTAGTGTCAAGCCCTCCCCTAGGGGAGATGATCCTGTGCTAGTGTTGCTTGTGTGGCATCTACAGATTCTCTGTGCCAAGTAGTTGGTTGACAGAAGTCTACTTTAGAGTTAGCTTGCATAACTATTTTAGTGGTGTAAAGCCACTGTCCTTCCTAACTTGCATAGGTCTGCTGGAAAAATGTTTAGTATAGCTGAAGAACCAGCTGTCTGCTGTTGAGGGCAAAACACTTTTCAGCTATTATACTAGTTTTTGTTGATTCCTCTTGGTAAGCTGAAGCCCTTCAGGAGGGAAGTAAGTGTATGTAAACCTGGCATAGTGTAAAAAATTGTAAGAGCTTAGAGGAGAAGTAAATGTCATTTTTCCCATGTCTATTGAGGAAGAACTGGTTATATGTAGACTATCCTTGATTTTGGAAAAGTGTTGAAGTTTTTGATGCTTGATTTCAAAAGTAAATTTACCCGAGAAGTTAGTGTGCATCACTTCAGACTGCTGAATAAAAGCTGAAGATGACAGCTTTAATCAACAGGCTGCATGTTCATCACTTGTGATTTTTTTATTATTTTTTTTTTTTAAATTGTACTGCTTCTGTATTGGAACCCTCTACTGTGAAAGTAAGCAGCACCTGCATCCATCATTTGTTCTGTGTTGCTGCCACCAGGTTAGAAAATAAACTGATACAGAAACCAAGAGCACTAATACTTACTAGCAATAAAAATTACTACCAATTAAATCTGTTCATCATCCTGTTAAAAAGATGTATTGCTTATATTATTTCTGTTTGGAACCACCTGTTTCTGGGACCGGTAACAAATGATGTAGGACAATTCTGGTATAACTTTGCATCCTAAAAGTTCATGGTAGTCTGACAGATTTCTAAGCAGAGGGACTGTAAAAGGAATAGTTTTAGTGCTTCTATCCAGAGTCAACAACCTTCTTGCTGGATGGGGGGTGGGGGAATTGTAATGAGTAATAGTTTCTATTGGTGGAAGATTTTACTTTAATGGTGTGGGACATGAACCTTGGTTCATTAAGACCTTTCTTGCTTGTGAACTAATCCTTCTTTTTCTCTATGTTTCCACCCTCTAACCATCTGACTTTCAAAATCAAAAAGCTGTGATTTGTCTCGGAGTTCCATATGCGCAAGTCTGTTTATAAAATTGAAGCAAGGAGTAGTTGTTTGTTTTTCACAACCCACCCAGAGCTTATCTAGCCCTGTTTGGACTTTGGGCAACCTCACAATCTGTGCCCCCAGCAGCTGGGATGCTTCTGGTGAAAGACCATGGACAGGGCCTGGGTTAGGCTACTAGGGGCACTCCAGTTAGGCTGCACTGGAAGACATCTCCCTCCTTAGTGCTGTTCAGCAAGACCCTTGCATCACAGAGCTTAACAATGGTTTTGGTCAGCAAGTGTTGCTTGTGGGCATTCCTGATTATATAGTTGCTGCATTTGCAGCAAAATTGTAAAAACTGGTACTATTTGAAGACCTCTTTTGCAAGATGGACATTGCTCTCAAGATTATTAGGGACATCACAACTGTACTCCAGTTGTCTGTTTGGTTTTGTAGTTGCTCTGATGTGCACAGAGGTGTTTGGTTTCTGATAGTTGTTCTGTGGTTATAGGATGATGATGATGTCTTTTCAGAGGCTCAAGGTAAATTATATCTAGAATTTCATCTGAATAGATAGCTGAACTCATGCTCAGCATCAGGAGAGAAATGGCCCACAGAACTCATAGAATCATAGAATGGTAGGGGTTGGAAGGGACCTCTCAAGGCCAACCCCTCTGCCAATGCAAAAACATCTAGGGCAGGCCACACAGGAACAGATCCGGGCGGGTCTTGAAAGTCTCTAGAGAAGGAGACTCCACAACCTCGCTGAGCAGCCTGTTTCTGTGAATTAATGGAGATGAAATCTATTTTTATCCTAATCTTAGTAATAGCTGGGTTGTTTTTTGTTTGTTTGGGTTGTTGGTTTGTGGGCTATTTTGTTTTGTTTTTCTCACCTGTTGTCTTTAACTGATTCTGGCATCTGTTCCAGCAAACTTGAGTCTGAAATTCGACTGAATTACAAAGCCGGATACTTATGGCAGTTGGTATGCTCTACCATTTCTGCAGATGTTGCTAGCAGCTCTTTAAAATACACATATAAATGTGTGGAGCAAATTATGCTGTAGTTTTAAGTGAGTTTCAATCGGTTCTTTCTCAAGTGTGTACTTCAAGATGACCTAACAAGAATAGATGTGTCATTTCCCTTGTTGTTTACTAGATGATGATAGTAATGAATGAAAAATAAGCTGCTTTCTATGATGAATGAAATTTACCAGCTTCTGTCTTTTGTCTGGGTGGGAGGGAAGGTGTTGGGAAAACGTGCTGTCAGTTTGCTTGTTCCATCTCTGTTAAAACCAGGAGCCCTATTGGACCAGGAGTTGATGAGATGTTTCTCTGGGTTGGGAAGTGAATCTTTTTTTCATTCTTGATTTGGTTTTACTGCTACAGGAATTAAATTTCAAAAGAAATGCAAAACAAAGCTACAAGTAGAGTAAATACTTAAGAATCTTTACCACTTCCCTTAGGCTTGGGAAAGAAGTAAGGTAAAGACTTTTTTTTTTTTTTTTTACATTTATTTTTAATAGTTTTATTAAAACAAAAAACCAAAACCCCACAAAACCAACAACAAACAAACACACACAAAACACAACAACAACAACAAAAAAACCCAACACAAAGCCTCATAGATTTTGACAGAATATTTAATTATTGTGTTGAGGAATGCTACAAGTACTTCAAAAACGAAAATTCAAGTGTTCTTTTCACTTTTCAGATAAAAAAAAAATTAAGTATCATCTTTAAAGAAGTGACATAATGGAGGAGTTTTTTATTTGTAAGAACTAATGGAATCCTTTCACTAGTTTTGTCTTGCTTATTTAAGTAAAGATAAATATTTCAAAAGAATAAGGATTTATGGGGGCTGTGGTTGCTTCTCTGCAGTTTGGATGGGCTGAAGCTGGAGAGAGGTACCTTGGTAGTCTTACTGTGTTCCATGGTTCAGTGTTTTGGGGAGGACCCCTCCACTCTCACCCAAAATGAATGCTAAGTTAATTGAGAGAACTAGTAATAGACCAAGTAATATTCTGTGCATTTGTAAAGATGACAACATTACATGGAAGAAGAAGAAAAAAAAAAAGAGGGAAAAAAAAAACCCAAAACAACCCAAAACCAAACACACTCCCCCCCCAACAACACAAACCCCCAAAAAACCCCACCAACAACAAATCACACAAAAAACGTAGACTTCAAATTATTTTTAAATGTCCATGAGGTGTCAGTGTACATCCAAGAAGAAACCTGGGAGATCAACATTTCCTTCTGGAAAAAATAGTCGGTTGCCTTTATTTCCAATGGCCTGAAATAATTTGCAGGGGAGGGGGTGACAACAGCTGAATCAAGACTCCAAAAATTTCTATCTGCGTAACTTAAAGGTTGCATTTTCATAATAATTTGTGTGATGTTTTTTAAACAAGATGTGTCAGTTTATTGATGTGTTTCTAGATTCTGGTTTAGTTTACAAACAATTTCAGTGGTGTTTTAGCTTGATGGCAATTCAGTTTGAGAGAGCTGGTTGCCTTAGCAGAGTGTTCTGTGGAAAATTTTGCACAGATTGGTACATAAGATATAAACAAATAGGAATGTTCTAAACCATATTACTGACTTCTTTTATTTAATGTTGAAGTGTTCATAACATATTCATAAAGTCAGCATACTTACATTTAATAGAAACCTGGTTCATGTATTTCATAATTTTTTTTAATAAAAGTTACCTCACCAAAAAGTGCTAGAAAATAATTGGATACAAGATACTCTGTGGCCTCATTTGTGCACAAAGTTGAGGATATACTTTCCCTCTTCATACCCATATGTTTTCTGAGTGAGATCTGGTTATTTGTAGATTCTAAGATACATAAGCCTATTTAGAGGCAAGGTTACGTAGTAGAGACAAGGTTATACAGAAGTTAATTTTCTTAATGTTTTAAAATAAGTAATGTCCTGCTCACATCTGTTATGTGTTCTGGTTTCATATCATCTTTCCATTTTATTACAAGTCCTTTCTAAAGCCTTTTATCAGCTTTTAGAAATGCCAACATTTACTTTGCAAGTTTGCCTCTAGGTGTCATCTTAATTGAATAAATCACTGATTGAAGCCAGTTTTAGGAAGATTTTGGAAGAAATAAGCCCAAAAATAATCCTGATTGGAGGGCAAAACAAACAAGAAAAAAATCCCAAACCAGAAGTTTAACTTCTAAATCACATGGGGATGATTGTGTAAAGTTGCAACTGCCTTGTGCTTGTATGGTAATATATACAACATTCACATGTGAATTCTTCATGTATATTTGGGTTTGTGTGCATTTTTCAAAAACTGGGCCCTAAAATTCTCTAGCCTGTTCTTATTGCCATATGCTTTATCAAAATTGTTAGTATTGTAGAGACAGTTTGATTAATGTAATCTGCAAAAATTCTATATTAACAATTTATTTTTTTTTTAAGAAACATAATAGGAGTGATTTATATACTAAATCATGGGAGGAAAAAATTGAGTTCACATAAGTTTTTGTGTGATTGGAAATAATTTAATAACTTGGTTGTAATAGTGTCTTAAGTTTGAAAAAGTTCAGGTGTCAAGAAGGCTGTTTTGAAATATTTTAATGAAAATACAGCGAATGAAGTAGTTTAGCTATATTGCTAATGAAGGGAGCTCAGTTTATGGGTTCAGTTTTGGAAAGCAATTGCATCTCTTTCTGTCACAGTGAGCAGTTTGAGCCCTCCCACTGCTGCTGTGTCAGCTGTCAGCCCATGATGAGCTGGCTTAAATAATTTTTTAAAAATAACAAAATTAAAAAGTAAAATAAGGGCAGTTGGATCACACAAGTGCCAGTGCTGGCTCAGGAAGGGGATGTGAATGTGCAAGGATCATGTGGGGAAGGGAGGAGTGAAGAATCTCTCTGATGTCCAGCAGTTAAAATCACTCATGCACTTCCTCAGATGTCACTTCAAAAACTAAGTAACCAACACCCAAAACCCCAAACAAACCAAAACAAAATAAATTTCTAGACTGGTAAAACTTTAGTGTTCTAAATTGGTACTTCTCTGTATTTTGTGAATTTATTTCTGTAATGGACTGCTCAGCTCTTTAAGGAAAGCATTTGTTAATCTTCTAAATAGAAAAATTGAAAAACTGATAGCAATATTTAATCTTAGAAGTTACTTTTGCTTACATGCACAGTAAGATGCAATCACATCTTACTGTGAAAAGATAGAGATGTAAGAGCCCTCCTGGGGGCTATTTCCCTGGTGGACGTTGAGAGGAGGACTCTGCAAAGTTTGAAGCATCCGGGTAAGATTCTTGGCTGTTGCTGTGTTCCTTCTTGCTCAGTTTTGGGAAGAGCCATCCATTTTGGCAGCTCCAGAAGATTCAGATGAGCCTTCTCCTCCAGTAGTAGCGTGTGTGAGTATGTGGGCTTTATCCAGCTGTGTTTTCCAGAGTGTTTCCAGACACCAGAAAGGAGTTGCTCTTTTGCCACAAGGGAGGTGTGTAAGGGCTTCTTAAAAAACTTGTAGGTAATTTAGCTTCCTCCAAACAGCAAATCCTGTTACATGACACAGCTATTGACCCACACTATTTTAAAGAGAATCAGAATAATTTATATAGAGTGGCAATGAGTGTTTACATACTGAAGAGAGATAAAATACGTAAATGTGGCGGTATCTGTAGCAACTAGAATTCATTTTGCTCACTTGCATGTAGTATTTTGAGTCCCTTGTACGTATGGAAACAAAATGCCACATGTGAGCAAGCCAGCTCAATTTTGGCTTCTGTGGTTGCAGTCTATTTATGTCTACCCAAAACTGTAGTTTTGGTAGACCTAAATAGAAAATTTGGTAGACTTCTTTTTTTTCCAATCACTGGTTGAATGCATTTTTAGTATTATACTAATTAAATATTTATAATTTTGTTTCAACCCTTGCAACTCTTCAGTAAGAGAGAATCTGATTACAAAAAATCTTTAAAATAAAACTTTGAAATCTTTTAAAGAAAATTAATCAATGTATTTAGGACCCTCCCCTCCCAAACCCAATCCTGGAAAAAAACCCTCACCACCAAACTTCACACTACTCCCTCACCCTCCCCACCTACCCTTGCAATGCTTCTCCCTGGGTGGGACAGGGATGGGGAGCCTGAGCTGTAGGCAGATTGTACCATCACATGACTAATGGGTTGGAAGCTTCTAGAGGCAATGATATTACTTTTTTCATTCTTAAGGTTGAGAATTTTGGTATTATATAGTATTCCAGCCTCTTCTCCCCAGTATTGCTAGGAGAGTTTCAGTAGTGCCACAAATGGAGAACAGGTATTTTGAAGAGGTAGATTGTGTTGGTTTTTTTTCTCATTGACAAAATCTGAGCTCGGTTTGAATGGTAGATTTATCAGAATGTTTTGCTTTATGAATGAATAGCACACAGACATTCAAAGCTAATATAACTTTCCTTCCCTAAGATGGCCAAACTTGGGAAGGAATTGCTTCCATGTAGTTTCCTCTTCCTAGTGCCCTTCTGGCAGGGGAAAAGCAGTCTATATTATATAGTTGATCCTACCTTTTTTTTTTTTCTTTTTTCTTCCTCAGTTCAACACTTGTTACTTTGCCTCATGGCCATTTAATCACTAATGACCAATGAGTCTTGTATAACAGTACTTTGGATGCATTGCTGTGCTCCGTTCTTAGCTCTTCACAGGCAATTTATTATGCTGCTTAATTGGTTGTATCTTGTTGCTCCTGTGACTGCATTTACATTTTGTTAGCATGGACTGCTGGAATCATACAAATTTTTGAGTGCAAGCAAAATGTAAGCTGAGATAAAACCCCACTAACAGCTGAAACAAAGAGGTAACAGACCTGCTATAGCAAAATCTCTAAGTTGCTTTTTGCAAATAAAAAAATAGATAAAATCAAACTTGCAATAGGCATAATTATCAGTTGAGAGTCAGTGGGATTTCTGACCTTGGCCTACAGAGGTATCATCCACTGAGCTTCTTGGGTTTTTAATTTTGTTTCAAGGGGGCAACCACCCCCACAACCCATCCCCTTTTATTTTTTTCTTTGATAGCTGAATGGTTCTGTTGAAAGTGGACTGGTCTTGTTTATTTTCTTGACTAGTTAACGGTTTATTCAGTAGTCTGAAGCAATTCGTTACTTGAGAAAAGCAGCAGATTCTGGAAATGTCCTAAGCTAATGTGAGTCATCACTGAAGGTTTTAAATAGTTTAATGTGATGTTTGTTTCCTCCCTTTCATGGCACAAAGTGGTATGAATCATTTTTTTTAGTGTTTCCCAGATAATAGTGTGAGTGGAAACAGTATGCATTTCTGACTCAAGTTCTTAAATGTTGGTGGAGCACTCCCAACCAGTGCTGGTTTTGGCCATGTGGGAATTCCATAGGAATTTCAGACAAATGTATAAAAGCAAACATTTTGTAACCATGGCAACTTACTCACAAGGATTCATGTGGTTGGTGACATAAAACTGTGAAATCCCTCTACTGACTGGCATAACTGACTTGACTTTTCTGCCTACATTCTGTAAGTGGTACAGTATAAAAATTCAGTCATGAGAATCGCTTTCAAAGTTTGTAGAAGATATTTTAGAACACTGGGGTTTGTGTTACATTTTCATGTGGCCACCTGATGAAAGAAATTAATTAACTAATGTATTTTGTAGAGGGGAGGGAAGGGGAAATGGAGAATGGCACATCTGTGTTAAAAAACAATGCTGGGAGGAATAACCTTCATGTAACTTGGAAAGGAGTAACTAATTTGTCTATTTGTCTGCAAGCTCATCAAACATGCTGCAATGACAGCTTTTATATATCATCATTTAGAGTGGAACTAGTGATAGGATTGGATTGGTCACTCATCATAGGCAGCAGAGTAATTCTTGTTTCTGGAAATCTACCTGACTAACATTTACGTCTTCAGAAACTCAGCAGAGTTTTAATGAGGAAATTATAAACTTCATTCCAGGTTTCTTGGCTCCAGTTAGAATCTCCACATTTTCAGTCTCAACACCAGCACTGTCCAGTGCTGAATCTGGGTGTATTGCATTGTGCTGCCTTTTCTTTAAGGGGGTTTCCAGCCTTCAGCAAAAGAACCAAAGCTAAGAAAAAAGCAAAATGAGGATAAAAGTTACTGGGTTGTACTCCATGAAGCTAAATGAGCCTCAGTGGGGAAGCTGACTGGCCAAATGTAATGAATTTCTAAGCAACTGTTAGAAAAGCAGACATTTGTTAAAAATACAAACCAAAAAAGCGTCCGAATCCGGGGAAATTGGAACTTTTTGCTTCCCCGTGTAACAGTGAAGCATTATACTCAGTTGTTAGTTTTTTTGTGGGTTTGTAGTTGTTTTGTTTGTTTGTTTTTGTTTTAAGCAGATTGTAGGTGAGAGTTTCTTCTTTTCCTTGGGATATGGGCATGGGAAATTGGTCTCAGTGCATCAGAGCAAGAAGCAGCTGTTAAGCTTGCTATGCCATACTTGAGAAAACCCCAAGGAAATCTCCTGATATTTAGGCATGTAGCCTCTGAGAGGCCTGTGGTGCTCTTGAACATTATAGCATCTGTCCTTGAAGCTCAGCCCATGCATTGTATTTGCAAGATGCAGAATACCTACTAAAGAGGGAAAAACAAGCCTACTGTATGGTGAAGATAATGTTATATTGACCTTCTCTGATGTGGGTCAGGGACTTTTGTAATAAATGATGAGCTTGATTCTGTTTTCTATGCACAAGCAGTATTACAGGAAAAAATTTTCAAAGGGGAAATAACATAAAATCAGCACTCCTGTGCTCATCTTTAGAGTATGACTGTAGATCAGTGGAAAAGCAGATCAAAGGAGATGTACTAATTCTTGCTGTATGCATGTGCCCGTGTGCCCAAAGGGAATTTTCTTAGTTGTTTTACCAGCTGCCCTAATACAATTAGTAGGGTCATGTCTTAGTTAATTTATAAGTGTGCATGCACTATTGATATAAACACGTTCAAGGTAATGTGGTAGATGATACCAAACTAAGAGTAGGAATCCTGCAGTCATTCATTTGCTCCAGCCAAGCTACTTTTATCTGTTTCTTCTCGAGAAGTAATAGCATCACTTTCTGAAGAATCAGGCTGTCAATGCCAGCTGTGACAGTGGGTTGATGTCCTCCAATGTCTCTGGGTTGTTATTTTCACTCCCTTATTGTTGCATTCCTGTCCAGTCTCACCTCCCAGCAACTGGCTGGGTTGTGTGGGGAGAGAACAGCTGACATGTGAAAGTAAACAGGGGCTGCTGAGACTGAGCCTTTGATTTTTGTTTTGTTTGTTTCCTTCAGCTCTGCTTTTAGAGCTGGTGTGCACAGCTGAAATTGCTGCCTTCAGTAATTATTCCTGGAAGGATACTGTGGTTATTATTTTAATTAGTGCCATTTTCAGTGCCAGAAAACAAAATAGGCTGTGGACGTGGTCTGAGCTGGAAGGAACTAAGAAGGCAAGAAGTATTCCTGCTATCAGTGGCTTTTCTGTATTTTGTAAACAGGTGAAAAGGTGAAAATACCTGTAACCAATTTGTGAGCTTTGCTTTTAGTGTTATGAAAACATTTTTTAAGAGCTGTCAGACTTACAAAAAAACCCCCTTCAGTGTGCATCTAATAATTGTGGGTTTGTGTGGGTTTAACAAATGCTGAAGTGTTTTGCCTGCTTCTCTCTTTGAGCTGATATTTTGAGATAATATCTTCTCAGGTGTCCAAGAGAAGTCATCTTCTGTCACCTTCTCCCAAAGAGAAAATTTGCTTTAAAACCAACCCATCTCCTTTTCAAGACCCCCACCACACTACTGTGGTTTGTATACATCTATTTGTCTTCAGAGATGCAGAATCATCTTAACTATCCCTAACAACATATGTGTATAGCTGCATGTTTTGTGGTCTCTCCTCCCTGAAACAGTTGTTTACACTTCTAGTTAGTTTTACAATGGTGGAATTGTCAGTCTTATAAGTTTTTTATTTAGGAAAGCTGTCGGGTGTAATCGCTGCCTTCCATTTCTGTCAGAGGACAGGGAGGTGGCTGCAGTTAGATGCAGTTGATGAATTAATAGGAGCTCCCAGCCAGAGCACATGCACTTTTTTATAAAGTACCTTGAGAATCTGAAGTCAACCAGACTGTAGGACTTCTTTTAATTACTGTTTGTTACTGTAGGAATGGATTGTTGATTTTGATTACAGGGTTGTCCACTAAAAGAGCACAAATAGAAACCTCCTGCCAGTGAAGTTAAAACTGGGCTTAATGAAAAGGGAAGTGTTGCAGGTGACACCATAGCTTACAAAATCCTGAGGGAAGGTGCAGTTCACTCAAATTTCTGCTTTCTTTAAAGAGAAATAGGACTTGCATTTACTTTTTTTAAGGTTTCTAGGAATGTCTGTGCTTAGTTCTCATTGTTTTTCTTGTTACTAGACTAGATATTTTGGAAATTGAAGATAAAAACATGTTTAAAAATACCTTGTATTATGATGGTTGTAAGGTACTTCAGTCAAAAGTTTCTCTACTAGTATATTGTTCAGATACATAATAGGTGCAGGAAGTCTTAAACATAAAATTGCTTAATAGACTTCTAACATTTTAAAGATATTTTAATACAAATTAAGATTATTACTAATTATACAAATTAAGTTTACAACTTAATCACAGACATTTTGCATTATTATTTTTTCTTATGCTGCTCCAATAAAGTTAGAATGAATATTGGATTATTTTTCTTCATTATTTTTCTTTCATATATGTGTCTCAGTTTTTGTTGAGATGACTATTCAGTTACTGTATTTTATGAATTGCAAAGTCTTAATCAAATAAAATACATGATTACATAAAATAGTTTTGTAGATCAATAGAGTCTATATACTTGCATGGGAAAAAGGAAGAAAGAAATGCCTATGGTATCCAGGAGGTGCAAGCAAAGCTATTTTACTTGTCCTTGGAAGCAAAAATGTGGAGTCCAGAGGTTAAAACTATTCTCCTTTTTCTGCATCCTAGCTGTGCATATGCTCTGGAATAAACAGAGCAAAATTGCAAAGAAAGGTAGTAATTTCTTGTTGCTTCAGGCTGTTCTCTTTCCTGACTCCACCTCATTCCCTCAGGAGTGGGGAGGAAACAGCAGAGGAGTTCAGATGAATGACTCACAAGGCTTCTAGAAGTATTGTAGCTTATATTCATGGTGATGCTGAACACTCATCCCTGTCTGTAAGTGGGCAACTTCAGTAAATTTTCTAGCTAAATTATATAAAAATCTGCTTATACTGGGATGTGCCTACGTTCTTACAGCTGTAGCTATTATAAACAATCTTTGTCTTCTGAAGAAATCCATAAATTTAAGTCTTTGCCTTGCAGAGATGATACAGATTGTTTTAAAAAATAATTCATAATACTTACTTGGTTCTAATTTTACTCATTTTCAATGGAACCTGACAGAACAATTTCCTTCCTTTCCTAAATCCTCAATTATACACAACATTAAATGAAACTGGTTGAATTAATATCAGCCCAAAAAGACTTGGTAAATGCTGATTGTCAAGTGAGAAATGATCATTTGGGTAAATTCATTGATAATGAATGCGCTTTGGTGAGGTTTTCAGTGTCATCAGCAGTTTTGCTACACTCTGCTGCTCATCACTTCCTAGGGAAAAGTGTAGATCTATAGAAAAGATTGATATTTTTATCTGATTCAGAGTTCCTGGTTTTTTTGTGTGTGTGTGGTGTAGACATGGCTGCTGTCATCCATGTTTTAACCTGCAGGTTGTGGTCTTGCAATATATTCTCTTTATACACACTTGTGAAAGACTCTTGGAACTTGATTAACTTAAAGGCAAGTATAGTATTCAAATTACAACATTCTTCTCTGCAGAAAGCTACCACGTTAACACAAGGGGTTTTTTTAACAGAAATGCATATCCTCACTATTGTCCACTTGAAAATTCTTTATATTCTCTCTACATTGCACTCCTTTAAATTTTAGGGTTAAGTATGGAGATCTTACTTTGCTAACAATAAGATATTGTGGAGGCTATCAGATATATCATCCCTCAAGCTGCAGTAGCTATGGCATTTTATTTATTTTTTAAAGTTAGGCCATTTTGACTCTTCTTACTTTTCATTTAATAAGCTTTCTCATTGGAAATATGTGACGTTTGCTGATGACAGGCTGTCTTCAGTTATTTTAAGTTTTATAAAGATAAACTGAAAAGTTTGTTTTGAGATATGCAATGTTCTTTCTACATATCTTGCAAAGTTCTGTTATGATCCCTAAATTAGCCTGGGGAGAGGAGGCTTAAATGAATCCTCTTGAATTTACACTGCTTTCATTCTCTCTTACTATTGTGTGTTTTCCCATACTGAAAGTTATTAGCCTATATAATATGCTGAAAAGCTGAAACCTTAGTTTGTTGTTTGTTTGTTTGTTTGTTTGTTTTTCAGTAGAATTGTGAACTTCAGCTTTTGGCTTTCAGAAGTAGTGTTATGTAGCATTAGGAATTGTATTTTGCACACCAGAGGATGCTTCTGCTGATTGATTTTTTTTTTTTTAAAGTTAAAGTTGCTAAACTTTTTTCAACTTTTTTTCAACTAAACTTTTTTCAAGTTAAACTTGAAAGAAGATATTATTAGAGGTGGTGTTTGCGTTGAGGTGAAGGCAGCAGCTGGGGTTGGGGGGGAAGCTCATCCTTTTAAGTAACCTCCAAGTGCTAGTTCTTTGTATGTAAAAATTAAATGTTTCTAGAACTGGGTTGTCCTTTGGTTATGAAAGTAATTGCACACATAGGCATTCCCAATGGGAGCAGGTGTTTTTGTCTGCTTACTTACATGGTTTAGATTGCTATCAAGCTCAATATAATATAGACTCAGTTGTGTTGGTTCTCCCCAATGCAAACTGTGACACACTGACTTTTAACTCTTTGACCTCAGTAATGTCACCATTCAAAAATATGTAAAGTTATGCAAGATATATTAACTTGCTTTTGGAAATAGTTTATTTTTGATATATTAACTTGCTTTTGGAAATAGTTTATTTTAATTTTATGTAAGATTTCTAGAATAATTATCAGAGTAGATACAGATATTATGAAGTCTTCTGACTTGTCACAGTTAACTGAGTGTGAAGCTGTATGCTTTTTTAAGGTAACTATTAAAAAAATCAGCTAGAAATTCAATAAGTATACTTTGGAGCATTAATTGCAAACCTCATAAATGGACCACTTCCAGATGATTTGGACTAAATTGGGCATTATCTGTATCTAGGAATATGTCCAGTTGATAATTCCAAAGAAAGCATATGGAACCCTTAGCATTTTCTTACTATATAAATGTACTGACAGAAAAAGTGTTCATTTACACTAAACATGGGCTTAGCTAGAAAACCACTAACAAGTGTGTGTATAGCATGAAACCCAAGCATGCATTTTGTCACTGTACTTCATTTAGAACACCAACATTTAATTCTACTCACACACTACACTACCCGACACA
>JANIJG010007403.1:10071-27148 GCA_024611175.1 Megaceryle torquata
TTGTTGGTGAAGTAGGTGTTTTAAATTGCTTTTTTATTTGTTTATTTTTTTATAAAAAAAAGAAAGGAGAATATGGAGGGTAGAAAGGGGGGGGGGGGGGGGGGGGGGGGGGGGGAAGTGAGAGTAAAGATGAGTGCACACAATAGGGTTCTCAGACAACTGGAAAAAAAAATAGCATATCTATTCACGTATTTCATTAGCATTACTAGGCTAAACCTACAATGCATCACGCTATTCAAGAAGTCCACATAAACTAACAGAAATCAGTATCATCAAACACTTGTCACAAAGTTTTGCCTCTGAGAAAAACAGCTAATAGATTACAAAACACTTAGTATTCCTGAAAATTAAGAGTTGTTTCTTCAGTGATAAAGCTTGAAAAAAAATAATGAGCTAGTGGTGAGCAAGGTCACTAAAACTGACTTCGTCAAAGAAAACTTATTGCCTTTGATTATGTTGTAGGCAGCATGAGATATCTGGAAGAGGCAGTGGAAGGTGAAGATAGTAAGTACTGTAACAAAAATGAACTACTAGAAATCAAAGTACAATTACTATTCAAACATCACTAAAAATTCCACACATCCAATTTTGAAAGTAGTACTACCTGTGTATTATGTAATGG
The DNA here is from genome assembly GCA_024611175.1 of Megaceryle torquata. Lineage (NCBI taxonomy): Eukaryota > Metazoa > Chordata > Aves > Coraciiformes > Cerylidae > Megaceryle > Megaceryle torquata. The sequence goes on from JANIJG010007403.1 coordinate 10,694, forward strand.
CTATATTATGCTGCCACTACATTCTCCATTACTCTATACACAAGTAAGTAGCCTCACAAATATTTTTATGCAATAAACAATTCCATGACAAATTAATTGCATTGTAGCAAAAGGTAAACGCCTACAGCTCTGAAGTATCTGTTAAATGTCTGAACTAGTCTGGATACAATTATTTCCATAGAGCCTCTCGCACAACTGACAAATCCTGGATTATTTACAAAACACCATCAGTGCAATATAAACTTAACGCAATCAATCCCCTCTAACACAATGAATCAAAAATTGCAACAAACCAGATATTTTTAGGGTATTTAATTTATTACAGTACATAAGAGGAAAAAAAAAATAAATCTTAAACTTTAGAATAATCCATGAAAAGGTATTTAAAACATCTAAATGCAATCTGCTTAAGTTATATGCCAAGACTCTTATGACTGACCTGAGGCATTTTTTTGAAAAATAAATGCATAGCTTGATTTAATCATACTAATTGTTCTTTTGAACCATAAAAATATTGAAACAGACTCTGCAAATAAAGGTAAAAATTGCTATCATTAACATTCAGTTATAATAATTTCTAGACACACATCTATATGAACACAAACATGGTCAGTAACAGTACACTATGTGCAAATGTTTACAGCGATTTCTTCCCTATCCAACAGCATCACACGCTATTCTTGCAACACTCGAACGTGGATTTAAGAACAATTTCCTGTTCAGATATAATCAAACTATCATTTCATAAAAATAAAATAATTGCATTTAAAGGGCACAAGTTGGGGGGGGGGGGGAAGGGAGAAAGCTATACTTGCTTTTTTAACCTCAACTATTTTGCTTCTGGCTTCCAAACTTACATGAAAAGTACAAGCCAGAAAATTTAAACTTCAAAATAATACTGATGCAACTATCACACAGAACGCATATTTGACATCAGAAATCTTCAAGTGTGCAAAGCTGCTGCTTAAGTCACTTTAAAACTGTCAAAACACTCTTAGTTCATTTCAATTTTACCTAGGTTGACCTTCATAAAAGTCTTACTTTCTACAAATGACATCAGAAATTGCAGACATACTGAAATATAAGAAAACAGGTAAATATACAACCAAAATGATAAATTCTAGTTACAGTTACAGGATATTTAAATATCAGCTACCGTAAGAATCAGAGATGTTACTGGTGCCCAACAGAAATGGGGAATATGTTCTTTAGAACAGTTTAAATGTAAATTCAAAAGCAAAACGGCATACAATTGTAAAAACTCCGTATCACACTTTCAATAAGTCTGGGCAATAGTCCTGGTACATTAACCAGTGGGCACAGAGCTTCTATGTATGGGAAAAGACCTTCAATTTCCCATGGCTTCTTTATAAACAAACATGGTATTTTTACCTCCTGATTTCAATTGCTTCATGTACTACTTCAAGGAGATAACAAATGGCTGCTGAATTCTGTCCAAAAGTCATTTACACTGACATGAGATGAAAAATACAAAGTATGTAAAGCATTTAATAAAATTCAGAATATGATAATAATGATGGTATATTAATAAGATCCCTGAGTGAAGGTAACAAAATACTGATACTCATGAAGAAAGGAACTGAAACTCCAGAACCTTTAATTTCTGTGATCTGCTACCCCTAAAGCTGGATTTGCTAGCTATTCATTGGCATCACATTATTCAACTCCATCTGTTAAAAAAACACTAAGCCCACTCACAAGGTGCTGTACATTTTTCAACAGGGTACAGGCAACAGAGATGTGTTTTTAAAAGTGACACCTTCTGCCAAAAAGATTATTCTGATGGCACATGGTGCCAAATCAGGTCCACATGTTTCAGTACGTGATATACATTGTGCTCCAGAATCCACAATGTATTGCTATCCCACTGACAGCAACCTCATAAAAATCATCAATGTTTTAAAAATATATTCCTGAAATATCAGAGTTAAAAGCCAGTATCTGGTACTGCTGGAGCAACAGAAATCCATGCTCACTTAATCCATGTTCCCATATCACAGTTATTCTCATTTTTGCTGCAGTTATTCTCTCTCTTCCTGACAGAAAGGTTAGGAATACTCAGAAACAAATGAACAAATCAAACAAGAAAACCAAACAAATATCATCTTTATCATAAAGAACTCCTGACAACTCTCACAACCACCCTGCAGCTTCTGGACCCTACAGTATGCTGCACTGCTTTTTTAACACATGTAAGATTTTGAAAATGGGAGTAAACTTCCTGTTTAGCAATTATTAGCCAGGGAGTCAAAATGTAATGATCTTGGCTAACAAATATTCAAGGAAAAGGAGCTTGCCACATTCTTAAATACTCTCTGATCTATAAGCCAATCCTGTAAGTAGTAACAAATTACTTGAATCTGGTCTGAAAAGCTCAGTTTAACTGATTTACAACTTGGGTAAGCCAAAGAAATCCACTTCCTCTACCTTCCTGGAGATCTCCAAGACAGGTGGTCAGCAAGAAAGGCTTTCTCAAATAAGCACCTCTAAAAAAAAAAAAAAAAGCCAACAACATTTAATTGGCAAAATCAGCTTTCATACGGATATCATTGAGACCTAAACTGCAAACTTTAAAAGTAGTACAAATAATAATGAAAACCACTCTAGGATTTGATCCTTCTATATGACTGTCATGGATACTTTTATCTTTCCCCACATAGCAGAAAAGTCACTTGCATGATTGTACATCCCCCAAACATAGAACTTCTCAGTACTTTTAATAGTAAAGAAAGCTCTAGCTAAGCCTTTGTATTGAGTATTTTAATGAGTCGTCCTGCACAGGACCTAGGGCTTTCCTACAACTCACTGTCAACATTTGGAAACTAAAACCATACGTTTTTACCACACATTTTATCATCCTTTAGGGAAGCAAGAAAACTGTCTTTCTGTATGCTGCTATGACTTGTCATTTTTAAGCCATAAAATCCATCCCCACATTTTACAGGAAAAAAAAATAATTAAAAATTACTAAATTATCAAACCTTGGTATTAGTTGGAACCTAGTCCTAGCCTGGGATTTTCAGAGCAGGTAAAAAAATAAGATTTGACATTGAAGGGAAATCATATAGTTAATACTCCTAAACTATTCTGAAAATCTCCACCTTCATTTTTCTATACTGAAAATGACAGACTATATATATATATATGTTTGTATATGTATATATATATATAAATATATAAAAGTACTGCTTACCCTTCAACAAAAGGCTGTAATTTGTTCTCTATTCCACATCAGATACCTCTGACATCAAAACAGAAGACTTTTGACTGAAGAATTATTGAAGACTCAAATTTCTGCTGTAGGTTGAGTTATACATGACTTGAGTTGCACAGCATCAGCTTCCAATATAAAGCTATTACAAGTGTTACATAAACACAAAAGAAAGCAATTTTCTCCAAGTATTTGTACAGTAATTCCTCAGAGGAGCAATAGGAGAGAAAATAGAACCAGAAAACACATGCAAGTGTTCATAACAGGCAGATTTACAAACATTAAATATCTGACATACTGTTAAAGACATTTCAATGACAACTGTTACACTTACCACCAAGGGCAGCACTAACAAACTAGAGTTAAATTATTAGAGGGTAGCAAGAGGATCATATAGGGTCTAAACTGGAAAAAAAACCCCAAAACTGGCTAAAACTAGAAAGAGATATGTAAGGCTTGTTCTAGCAACATCAAGTGGAAATACTAGTCCATTAGCTAATAGGAAGGCTTCTTTCATGAAAAAACTCTCTAACCTGTTCTCTAAAAATAACTTTTGGGCTTTCTCAAAAAATTATAGTTATGACTGGATATTTAACACTATTAACAACAGCAGGGTAGAGATGCAAATCAGTATACAGAAAAAATACTGAGATGAATGGGTCCTTCAACCAAGCACTGCTCATAGAAATGCAGAAGAGTGCACAGAAACACAGAAGAGTGGCACAAACAACATCCAAATCACTGGCTACCACCTTAGAGGTGATACCACTCAAAAAAATTATGTGAGATTAGTATAGGGAGTATGTAGAGCTTACTAAAGCATCATATTCATAAGGACAATGTCTACACTAACAAGTAGTCTAGGTCAACAGGAACAGAGCTGAAGAGTGAACAAATGCTGTTGAGAAGCTAACATCCACACCATCCACATTTCAGGCAAATGCTGTTTGTTTGGTGATATTTGTGGGTTTTTGTTTGGTATGTATTTTTGTTCTGGAGTGTGGAGTTAGTTGTTGGGGTTTTTTTGTTGGTTTTGTGGGTTTTTTTGGTTGTTTTGCGGTTTTTTTGTGGGTTGGTTTGTTTTTTTTTTTTTTAAACACACTGCCATGACTTAACCCCAGCCAGCAACTGACCATCACACAGCTGGTCACGCAGTCCCCCCCGCCTCACTCTCAGTGGGATAGGGAGAATTATTGAAAAAACAGGTAAAACTCATGGGTTAAGATAAGAACAGTTTAATAACTATATTATGGAATATCCCTTTGGCTAGTATGGGTCAGCTGTCCTGGCTATGCTCCCTCACGGATCATTTTACATCTACTTGCTGTCAGAGCACAGGAAACTGAAAAATCCTTAACTTAGGATAAGCAAGACTCAGCAACAGCTAAAACATCAGCGTGTTATCAACATTATTCTCAGACTAAACCCAAAGCACAGCACTGTACCGACTATCAGGAAGAAAATTACCTCTGTCCCAATCAAAACCAAGACATATATAGAAGTAGCTCTAGTCCGAGCCCATGAACTAAATACCCATTTGCAGCTAGACCACATTTGAGATGCTGCTGGAACATACTTTCCAGTTTAGTGTTATTCAAAAGGAATCCAGTTTGCATCTGCACGCAGCTGCACAAGGTGAACCAAAGCAGAGAGTGGAAACAATTGCATAATTCAATTTGAAAGTGCACATATAAACTAATGCATTTCTGTGGAGGCTCACTGAAATAACCATTCGGGAATGGCCTGAGGTTGGGAAACACGCTGGTAGAATGGCCTAAGAATCTTGATAAATTAAAAGCAAGTCTTTCAAGCACGATATTGAAAGATGTTTGCAAATGAGGAAGTTCTAACGCTGCTGAAAAGTAACACACAAGAAAAGGAAGAGCTTAACACTTCAATACATAAGACACACTAACTTGCAGAATAATGGGAAAACTGCAGAAAGGACTGAAAGATTAGTTTAACCAGCAATCAAAATATCAATTAAAAAGTGATAGAATAACATTAAAAGACAGAGAGCATCTGGGAACAAATTAGCAGGAGTATTATACGTACAAAGTGAACAGTACATATTCTGCTGCGATAGGCAATGAAGATTCACAACAAGAATACTCCGCCCTGCTTGGGCATTATATTTTATTAAATATGCCCAGTTACAGTAGAGAATCCAGGACAGAAATAAAGTTGCCAAGGCTTTGGAAAACTACTTGTAAGTCAGGCTAGAAAGACCTTGCTTTGTTTACCCAAGTTAGAGAATATTGGAATCTTTCTTGTAGGTTAAAAACTACAACAAATAAAAAAAAAATTACACGGCCTAGTGTCCACTGAGTATGACTCCAAAAGCAAAACACACACACAAATAAAAATCAGAAGCTTAACTTGAAGCAAAGATTTATACTGCATATTAGGATATATACAGTCAATGTATGAGATTCATACTAGTACAGAAATAACTTAAGTACTGAAAGAGGTCACCTAACAGGTTACAAAGCTTCCTTTATTAGATAAATTTAGAAATATCTAAACAAAGACTTAACTGAAGATGATGTTGTTTATAGATGGATCTCACAATCAGAACAGAGTAGATGAACTGTCGAGACCCATTCCAGGAGTACATTTCTGTAATTTTTGATGTTTTATTTTAGTATGTGTATATGTACAAATATACACACAGAGCATATGTTTATGTCTGTAGTATTAATTTATTTTTTAAATTATGTATTTCCAAAAATGCGCATGTATCTTTCAGGCATTTTTATTAAGGAAACATCATAATTCTCAAGGGCATGCAGTTAACCACCCCTTTTAAGCAGCTTTGTTTGTGCAGTTACAGTGAATAGGAAGCAAGGAAGATTTCTTTGCACACTCCAAGTATCACCAGTATTCACTTTGGAATTTATAGTTACTGCTATGCCCTTCCTAAATCTTATATCAATGCTACAGTTAAAGATTTCTGAGCTTCCAAAATTCTTTATCAAACAATTTGATAGTGAAATCCAACCCAGGTCTACAAATTAAAACACAATTATCAATTAATCTCTAAATATAGAAAGAGTATTAAAGGACCAGCTGGCATTTTAAAATTATGAAAGCCAACACTGTTCTTTGGCATCAGCACTAGCTGGTGTTGCTAAGCTACTGCTGCTGCCCAGACGGTTATACACCATCAGGTATTTAATTCCTGCAGGCCAGTGGTTGAAAGCAAGCAAGCAAGGAGGAGGAGAAGAAAGAAAAAAATAATAATAAAAAAAAAATCAGCACTGACTGCATTTTGATACCAGTAATATTCAAATCTTACTATCCCAGTCTATGAAATAACTCATGTCCACAGTCAAACCATACACAGAGGAAAAACCCTTAGCTTCTGGTGCTGTTTTAGAGTCCATTTTTAATTTACTTGCCCTGGTAATTTACTTTGATTTAGTTTTGCTACAATGTAACTACAAGCTCTTTTATGTTACCTACTTCTTGTTTTTTCCACTTCTGATGTGTCAATTTCTGGTTTTCCTCTAATGCTTTGATAAAAATCAGGATATTCTGCCACTGTGGGCCAACAGAGGCTAGCAAAAAAACAAAATAAAATCCACAAACAAACAAACAAACAAACACACACTATCAGCAAGATAGATAATTTTTTCGGCAGTTAAATTAGAACCTATGAAAATAATGTTATTTTGTACATGATCACTGTTCAAAAAAATTATTTTCAGTTTCTATGAGATTATTCCAGCATCCTTTTCCTAATTCTTTCATCACTGATCACACTTGTGATTTGCAGCTTCCAAATTCAAACCTGCATTTACTGTTCACACTATTTAACAAAGGAAGTGTATTTAAAACTTGGAGAAGACCACCAAATATCTTGTTAATTATGAACATCATCTTCATTTAGCTGGTGTGACTTCATATTTATTTTGGACATTATTTTTATGCCTTTAGCAAAGCCATGTAATTTCAAAGTCAGGTTTTTATTTCTGTTAGTACAGAAGGAGGTAATTCCATTGGTAGAAGACAATTCTTACCTCTGAACAATCCTATCCTTCTTTTTGCTACACACTGTATGCACAAATTTTGACTGTGATGCTTCTTGCCTTCATCATATATTTAAACTAGGACTATTAATAAGATCAATTACAAGCTTAATAGTTTCTGGTTTTATTTCCTATAGTGAATGCACAACCAGTTGAAAAACTATACATGAAAAACAGTCAACAAATTTTTGCTATTGTACAGTCAATTGCCACATACAATTCTGCAGACTTTGATAAACAATTTAAATGAAGAAGCTAAATGAAGAAAAAAAAAAAGAGCAATGGAAAAGATCCTAGGTCTAGAGAACATGCTGGAAAGACTGCAGGTGTTTATTTTATTGAAAGGACACTTGGTAGATGCCTTCAAACATACACAAGGTTACTGTGAGTTAGAAGCCCAGGCAACCTGAAAAAGCGTCAATGCACAGCTGCTGCTGAGACCAGCACTTTCATACATAGAAAAGTTACTGTCAAAACCATGACATTCTTGCCTCATCAAGAATAAGCACTTTCTGGCTCTCACTAAGGTTTTTCCTGAACAGCTAATCTTCAAATGTGTAGAGACAAACCAAATGCAACATTCTTGAATGATCAGCTGTCAGAGCATCCCGTTCCAGTTTGTTGCAACATCATGTTCTGGAAATCCCACATATATATATATATATATAACAAAACCAAAACAAAACACAAAAAACCCCAAAACTCAACAAACAAGCCAAACACATCAACTAAATATATAAATTAAAAAAAAAACCAAACCCAACAACAAAAACCAGCAAAGAATTGTGCAAAAAATCTTCTTACATTTAAGAGGTTTACTTCTATATGCTTGCAGTTCCACAGGATTATAAATCATGAAGCTATACATCTACTAATGCCACTATTATAATCCTAGATTTCCATCATAATATTTCTTCCATTATCTGTTAATACATTCCCTAAAGCCTTGCTACAGATCACTGGGTCAGTAAACAACTAAATTCACTGTCTCTGCAACACGTTACAGTTATTTTTAAAAGATACAGGCACATTAGGCTAGAAAAAGTTTTAATTTCTCAGGCAAAGAAGGGCAAGAACTCATCACTATTATGATTATTACAGTTCTCTCAGCACATTTGTACAACCTTGTTGTCCAATGGTAAAATATATTTATAGCTTATAAATATAACAGATCATCACTTGTCAGATGTTAAAATACAGAAGGAACAGATAACACATTTCTTAAGAAAGTACTTTAGGGATTGAGGAGGTGTGAATCCTGTCTGAGAACACACTATTTGCTTATCCTCCTCTTCCCACTCCTCAGGCATTTCAAATGGCAGTTGGGGGAAAAAACATTTCTCCCAGTTAAGTGATAAAAGCATTCTTTAACAGACACCAAAAGCACTGATTTTTTACTAAAAATACACTTTATTGCCTTACACTGATATTATCAAAAAGTTAGGGCCTGCTTCTGAAAAACCAGTAATGCACACTTCATCCAACTATAACCATGTTCTAACATCGCTACAAGTTATCTTTTTTCATGCCAGAGATTCTATCTTTTTTAATATATAAACCTGCTTTTTCTTTTTTTTCAGCCTATTCCTTGGCAATTTAATTGGAAAAGAATGGAATCCTTTTTTGCAAATCTGTGCTTGTAGAATTATAACATCACTTTTCATCTTCTTCAGACTGATCTCCTCAGAAAGTATTTTTACTTTATCCATTATATGTATTTATACCATCAAACCTCTCATTTCCACAAGAGCCCACTGATTAATATAATCACTGTTTATTATTGTTAATCTGCAGGATCCTTGTGGGCATCTAACAAATATAATTACACTGACTGTTGAATTTTCTGCTTTCAGAAAACAGAACACTTCACAAAGCACTATATTACTTTTAAGTATAAGCTTTTTACATCATCTTCACCTTTACAATTTTCCACGTTCTACACTGTTAGCCAGAACTTCACATCCATCTGCTTTGTTTCATCCTGTAGCGCTGCCTAGTAGGTAGGACTTACTATAACTCTAAAACACAGAACCTATCTCTGGCTGCTCTTAAATAGTGACAAGGGAAACAGAGGCATTGCTCCTACTTTCTTAAACCCTACAGAAAAATTGCATCAATATCTGCCTGCAATACTAGCACTTAAACTGCAGGCAAAGGAAGTAAAAATTCTTGGTTTAACATCTTTGATGTTATAGTCAACATATGAAGCAAGATACAGAAATAGACCTTTCTGAATTAGGGAAACACTGTTTAATACTTGTCTAATTTCTAAACTAGCTACCTTTCAAGAATTTGGGCTTCAGTTTGTTACTACATTTTATTAGAGCATTCAGTTTAGCATCAGATTCTTTTTCCTGATTCCCCAAACAATGTATTTCCTTTGTATATATTGCAGTACTCTCACATAATTCCTAAATATACCTAACTAAAACCAAAAAGAGTAATTCTTACTTCTAGGAACTCTACAGTTAAACACATGTAGACTTCTTTTTATATGGGAAAAACTCACTCTTCATTTGTGTTATACAAATCATATCAGAAGTGGATGAAGGGAAGAAAATTTTCAGAATACCAAAAACAATCACTCTTCAAAAATAAACAACAAAAACTGTTCTAGAAACTTCAAAGATTTAAAAGTAACTGTGACTCTCAAACTGACTCTCCTCTTGTCCATTACTTTGTATCTCTATTTTTTAAAATAGGTTAATTAACCAGATAACACAAGATCATTACTTCTGTGGTTTTGGAACCAAAACGTCTGATGCAGACAAAACCTCAAGTTAACCCCACACAGTTCATACTGTAAGACAAGCTTTTAAACTGTCAGGACACAAAAAGGAACTGACAAGTGAAAGGACATCTACAGTTTGTCTAATGATGAATTAATAGTTTCACAAGCAAAAAGTGTGCTGCTTCAGAAGAAGGTTCAGTGTCAGAAATAGAATGATTTTGCTTCCCTCTATCTTCCTTCCAATTACTTTGGATTTACAAACCAATGTCCGATGTGATTGAACACTTCAGACAACCATCATCTCGAACTGACTGGTACTGTCACTCAGGAAGACTTTTCCTAGTAGACGGGGTTTGATATTCAGGCTTTCAGATATTTGATTCACAGTAAGTTTGGTTAAGGAAGATCAGCACATGGTTTATGTTAAGGAAGATGAGCACGTGGTCTCTGGTGGACAGCAAAATGCCATTCTGATGTTCACTGTACTTATTATCTGTAGAGCACTTCATTAGTTGTACTGTCATTAATGCTTTTACTGTAAAGGTTCCTTTCTACTCAAAGGGCAAATATTATGTACCATCTGAAATTAAGTCTGTTAAATCACAGTGCAAGTTTTTAAAAGCTCAAAAGAGAAGGTGCATTCACTATATATATTAGCTATGTAAGAAAGTACTGAATAAACATGAACTTTAGAAGCAGATAGTAATGATTTAATATTGTTGCTAGTTACTACATACTGTAGTGATATTTCACAGGATTTCAAAGTGTGGTCTGATGGTGAAATTTCATTTCAAATCTACAACCTGATTTCACAAGAAAGGAAAAGAATTTGTTAAGGGGAGGAAAGGAAGTAATTCTTAAATGGCTTCCTAAATTCTTCAGGCCTGGAATAACCCCTTACACAAGTATAAATAGAGCATGAGATATGCTTTCAAGAACTCTTTAAAAAGGTTCATATTTCCTTTTCTACAAGAACAAGCATGAAGAATTGGATATACAAAGAACTTAAGCTTATATATTAATCTGACTTCTACCTACCATAGCAACATTACTAACGTCCTTCTGAAAGAACATTCATTACTGGTACAATTCCTACCTTTGCGCATAAAAGCCAACATGGAAAAGTTGTAAACATTTTGCCCAATCCGTACAATGTTATCAGGGAGAGGAAGTTCACCAGCCACCCTATTTGTCCCCTCTTCCAGTCTTTTCTTAACCATTCCCTTTGTACCATGCAGCAAGTTCTGCGGTAGAACGGGAGATGCATCAGAGACATTGTGTGATCCAACTGTAAGAGAATCCTTCCTAAGATCGTGTGAGCACAAGGATGTGAGCTTGTAATTGTACAGGTATTTTTTTGTTTCTTTTTTTTCCTCAATTTTGTTTTGTGGCTTGCTTTGTTTTAGTATGTTATTTTAAGCATTAAAATTATTTATACCATTCAGATGTACTTAAATATACCCTCATTCCTCAAGTCAACCTTTTTTCAAGTACACCTTTGTAACCAAATATTTGTAACTAAAACTCTGAGAAATATTCTTCTTTGATGCCATTTTGCTCTTTACATGGAATGAAACTGTATTTCACATGAAATTTTATTATGCTTAAATCTACCATAAAACAAAAAATTCAAGTCTAACACATCTTGATTAACATTGCTTTTTCAGAAAGGAAGGAAGAAAGGAGTAAAGGAAGAAAGGAGTAAGAAAGGAGTAAGAAAGGAGTAAAAAGGCATTCATTTGCTTTAAGAGAGAGGCTGATCAATACACTTTTCTGATTATTACCATTTGCAATAGATACAATAACTTTCAGAAGTAAACACGCACTTCACAGCTGCCAACATGTTTGTACAAGCAAGCAAGAGGAAGCTCAACTGCTCCTCATCTGGAGATCCCATAATTTCATTAGAAGTTTTCTAAATCTATTCTTTATTTTAAGATCATGAACATCAAAACTGAAACTTCCCACAAGATGGATAAGCTGTCTTATCCTCCCCGGGAAAATGTCTGCATGAGGGGAAAATGCAGTCAACCATTGATCAACGAATGCTTTCATAGCTATAACAAAATAATACCATTCAGTTTAACTTGCCTGCTAGAACCATAATGCATAATAGTGAGATAACTACTTGTGTTTATTATTACAAATTACATTGTCCATTGGCTCTTTACTATGAATGATGAAATAACACTTTTTTTTTAAACTAAAGGGTAGACTTGTTTCCTGTAGCAGGCCAAAAATCTACCACAAATCTTAGTAGCTGCATTCACAGTATCCACCTAGATGAAAACAAGTTTCTTCTCTGAAGAGCTAATGTAAAAGTGTCATTATAAAGCTACATTTTTAATATCTCTCAGTGCCTCTGGATTAAGTGTGTTCAGCTCAAAACCATCTGGTTTTATGTTGTCTGGTACTGAAAGCTTATCTAAAAATCTTCAGATTAAACCATGCTCTTTTTTTTTTTTTTTTTTTTCCCTACAAACAGTAGCAAAAACAATCTCCTAAGTAAATTATACCCCCCACATGAAAATAATTCTGCTGAGACATACTTTTTAGAGGTGACAGGAATAATGAAACTGAACAACTATCTATGAGGACATTGTTCATTTGTTCTGCAGAACATAAATTACTCATTACGATGGCTAGAAAGGAAGAAAGTTCATATTCAAAACTGAAAGCAAGCTTGCAAAGTTAGCAACTCTTACTTCATAAATGAGACATAAAAATTTAAACTTGCAATGCTGGTTTAACTATCCATGTTTAAGTTAGGCTTTTGTAAAGATCAGAAATCCAAAATTTACATTTGGTTTGCCACCTCTAAGCAAAAAATACATATTCTTCAAAATACATATTCTTCAAAGTGCTTACATTTTCTTTTTTTTTTTCTTTTTTTTTTTTTATCCTGATACCAATAGCAATAACAAGCAGGCCTACACTTGTCAGAATACTGTAAAATTATTCTATTTATTTTTTAATCACAATCTCTCTGAAAATAATGTCTCATTGTAAGTGATGCAGCAGTAATTCAAAGTATTTCTCATTTACTGCAACTTAGTTCAGAAGTATTTAAGATACTCAAAAGCAACACACACAGAACAATACTGCACCTGGTCCTCGGAACTGGCTGTTGCACTTCACAGACCTGCATCAAATTACTAATACAGATGTAACCGGTATGGAGTAAAATTCTGCCTAGTAGAAAGGACTACTAGTAGTTTACAGGGAGTTCACATCCCCTGCACAATACAGGAGTTTTCAGACTGGCCTTACAGGTTCTATCTGAATTAAAAGAGTAAATGGAACAGAAGCAAATCTGTCTGAAAAAGAATTGATACTTAAGAGATCATCCACACTATACATGACCAACACATATAGGATGAGTGACTACATCAGACAAGCTGTAGCCTAGTCCCAAGACTTAACACCTACTAGCAGTCAGACTGCATTTTCTATGCTCTTAAAGAACATCTTTTGGTTTCACTTTGACCCCCATGAATCAAGCTTGTGTGCTCCAAGAATGCTCCGCAATGTGAATTAACAGGGAGCACATATCTGATCAGAACTGAAACACTGACAGAGACGCATCCAAACATCCCAGTATAATTTATCATTGTCTTTTTTGGTAGTCTGGGAGGGGACTGAAGTTTCAAATGGCATGAACAAGTACTTTTAAAGGAATTATTAATTCATTGTTCTTACAAATCCAGACTGTAGTCTCTGATTATGTATTAGAGACTGCGATTCTGTGACTTTGCCAAAGAGGGAAGGCTTAGCTTTGGGGCATTTATATCTGACATTATTGCCTGTCTGTAAATTATGCTCTAAATGTATAAACGCTGCTCAATTATAAATTCTCCAGCTTTGTCGTATTTGCGTAGCATTCCTTTAAAGCAATGTGGTTACTCCCATAGAGAAGAGGTAAATGACCACACCATATTCTGCTTTTAGAATATCTTTCTTTAAAAACACCACTGAAATAGTTATACTCCTTTAAGTTAGATATTTTGAGGCAGTTCACACCCTAAAAAGGCCCATCATCTGTTCTGCCCTTTGATTCCAGAAGGCACAGGAGCAAGCAGAAAAATGAACTGTGAAAGAATAGCCAATTAAGCATGATAATTCACAACTCATTCCTTCAATAAGCTGCAACATACAACTAAAATGGAGGTGTAATAAGTTCAGCAGCTGCTAATGACCGGATAATTGACCTCGGAAATTCCCACTTCAACTGAGCAACTTATCTATTCCTAAGTTTCTCAGAAGACTGTAACCGCTCCACATAGCTAGTTGTTATTCGTTCCAGGGCAGTATGTACTGTCTTTACAGAAAATGAATGTACTCATACATTTACAGCATAAAATAATGTCTGGAAAGGACAAGAATTCAGGAAAAATACTTCCTTCCTAAAGAGGCTGAGAGATATGTTCATCTTTCTACTCCAAAATACTACAAGAAAATAAAAACTCAAAATAAACCTATATTTTATGCTGATAAGAGTAAGAAACTTACTCAAAATGTCGTATTTTTAATCTGCAGTCTGACTGCCTAAAAAAAAAAAAATATATAAAGACTTCAAAGCACAGGCAATTTATAATAATACAGGACAAAAAAAAAAAAAAGGGGATAAAAAAAAAGATGTTATTTGTTCTCTACAGATTGGACACCTCCCCCTTCCTGAATCATAAGGGGGCATCTTTCTTCAACTACTCCTTCCTGAAATACAGAAAGTTTTTAAATTAATTTGCACGATTGAGTGCTTCTCGACCCACACAGGGCTTAGGCAACAGAATATACTCAGAAGCAATAAAAGTTGATTTGCCTCATGAAACAAGTAACGCTGGCTTGCATGAATTTCCTATTTTCCAGTGCATTGAAGACAGTAAATGTCAAGGTTACACTTGGCCCAAAATCCTCAGGAAGGTACTAATTCACATTTTACCATTTATAGATCAAAGAATAAAAAAGGAACACCGTCTTCCTTCTAACTGCACTTCTTTCCAGCTGTCTAGTTTGCTATTATTCTGTCTGGATATGGAAACTACATTTTCACACATGAATCCATTGTTCCAAATGTACCCAAAGCTTCCTACTCCTTATGATTATGTGATGCATACGATCTCTTTTTGTACACCAACACCACAGGTTTTAACTGGCATTTAATAGCAGGTTGTAACAGCCTTGTTCTGCTTCCTTTGTCTGTCACACAGTATTGTCATGATGTACAAATCAAGAATGCTAAGAAAACTAAAAATTATCAATTATCTAGGCAAGACATGTTGCAGTCTTTGTGAATTTTATGAAGGCAAAAAGCAAGCCAATGCAGGTGACATTGATGATTTTTACTAATAGTGTGTAGCAGCAACATACACGTCTAACAGGCTTCCAGATAGTTGACTTCCTTCTCCACCTTGCTACTATTTCAAAGCCCTGACTAACTTAAGGCAGGAAAAGCATGCCTATCATGTTCGTGAATTGAACCCATGTAGTAGAGTCAGAAAAAACAGGGATGGTGGGCTAGCTAAAGGACACAGCAACAGACAGACAAAGCCTGCAAGAATCAGTTAGCACAATGCCTTTGCAAGTACATATAACTGGAGGATCCACTAGAGGTACCTAAAAGTGTTACTGCATATTGCAATTCTTAATGAAGAGTTAACAGCAATCAGTCAGGCATTACAGTAGCACTTTCTAAAATTTATCATCCAATCTGGTTGCTCTTATTTCATGACTATCACACTGGCTAAAACTAAAACCTACCATGAATTGGTAGCCAGATCCAGTACTCACTCATTTATTGGAAGGGAGACTGTGAATAGGCAAAGACAGGTTAAATGGCTTGTAGGATTTCTCAGGTGATCTATTTCCCGGTTTTCTAAAGTTCATTAATCTGAAGCAAGGAACACTGAGATAACTGTTCTAGTGTAGAGGATGTAACATCTTTCAGGAATGACATAAGATATTCAACAGCTAAATAAGGAAATCAGATCCATTTGCTCCCTGGATCCAACTCTATTTGATATCCTGTATCAGAGGTTTGGTAAGTCTCCTGAAGAGGCAAACTTTTTCGGTGCGGAAATACACCTACCTAATTCCCAAAACTGCAACACCAACTACTTGTAAAAGAAGCCTGAAAGTATTTTAATATTTACAGATAGAGAACACTGTCTGAACCAGTAGCAAGCTTCATATAACAACTTATGCATGATAAACTAATCATCATGGTCATGGAGTCCACAGCTTTGAAATCTACCATCAGAACAATCATTTACAGAGAACGGATCTCGTCAGATAATTTTACCCAGACAGCTAATAACATCTCTGCCCTTAAAACAGATGTTCAGGAATGTTTCTGATGATTTAAACAAATGCTAGAAAAAAATTAGTTCCATCTAAGGAAGATATAAGTTAAGAACTCAAGTTGTGTGTGACAACCAGGGGTACTCAAAACACGGAATCCATAT
>JANIJG010007405.1:0-31058 GCA_024611175.1 Megaceryle torquata
CCCTTTCTTTTCCACCCCCTGAGTCTTCGGACGACGCTGACACCCCCCCCACCCCCCCCAAAAAAAAAAAACAAGGGGTCTGAAAATGTGTTTTGGCATTGGCTCTAGTTGTGGATTTCTACTTAATTCTGCTTTTATTCAGTCTATTCCCCTTGGGTACAGCATGTTGTGGGGGTCGGCTTCCCCGCCATACAGGTCCTCCTTCAAGGTTGTGTTTTTGTCTATCCATCATATGTTTAAAGGGAACGGTGGTGCCTCGCAAATGGGATGCAAATCATAAATGTTCATATAATAAACATTCTTGGCTAAAAATAACTTGGCAGCAAATTATCAGGTTGTGTTCATATTAGTAAAATTCAGCTTCTG
This sequence comes from Megaceryle torquata, assembly GCA_024611175.1. NCBI lineage: Eukaryota > Metazoa > Chordata > Aves > Coraciiformes > Cerylidae > Megaceryle > Megaceryle torquata. The sequence goes on from JANIJG010007405.1 coordinate 367, forward strand.
GCAAGAAGGTGAGCGCAAGAGGGAGAAAATTCTTGTGTAGAAGTGGTAGGGTTTTGATATGGGGCTTTTGAAGGGATTGGGTGGAGGGGCAGTGGCTGAGTGGAGACAAGACCCTGCAGCATGGAGGAACATATTGGTGCGTTTCAGAGATTTCTCCTGAATTAGCTGCTAGGGCCAAGCTGTCATTTCCTACTAATTAAACTTTGTTCCAAGAAAGATCTTAAGCAGGTATTGCAGGAGGGACAGGAATGAGGAGCACTGAAGTAACAATGAGCTACAAAGGGGCTTTTGAAGAAGTGATGGAAGGACAAATAACTGAGAGGGAAAGCTTTGGTCACTCTGAGAAACTCATCATCTTTGTGAGTTTATCCTCCGATTTTCCTGTGGGGTCCAACCCTGTAGTCAACAGGAGCATGGCACTCGGGTATGAAAACAGGAGAAACTTTGTCAGACTACTCAGCCCTCTCAAATTGCTCTGAAGCTAGAATAGTTGTTCAGGGAAGTGTTGAGAGTTGTTTGGCTGAAAGCAGTTTGAGATGTAACAAGACCAAGCATTTAAAAACATCAAAAGCAAAATTTTGTCTGTCTGTAGTGTGTTTTGGTTTGTTTTTCAGGTATGTGCTTAGGTGGTATAAGCCTGTAATATGAATTCTGTTTTTTACTTTAGAAAAATGTAGAGCTGAGAGCTTTGAAACTTCTAAAGGCTACATCAGTGTTCCCGTACTGATGATTTCCTTTCTACTCCCTCCTCCCCAAACACACATATATTAAAATGGCTATTGTGAAATAACTTACATCATAGGGTATATTTAATAAAAATAAAGCAGAAAGGCAACAATTAATAATATAAATCATGCTTTTACTTCGCTAAAATCAGAGATAATGCAATGAAAGCAGTAGCCAACAGTTTTCACTTTGTGGGTATCTGTTATTTCTGTTGCTGTTGATTATCTCTGCTACAGTAGTGAAACAGTACTGGATTGCATAAAATGTTGTACATTGACAGAGTAAGTAGGAGCTCTGACCTGCTTGCCTTGACTTGAAATGTCCCAGTGCTCCCATGTGAGCAGGGATCACAAGAACTGGATTGCTTTCTCACCTCGGGAGCAGCTAAATGCCAAAACAAGCATGTTTTCATTTTGGAATGGTTTATTTTATATTCTGATGACCAGAAAGCAAAAGATAGAAAGGCCACTTTCAATATCAGGTCAAGGAAGGGTTTAAGCATGTAAAACTAGACTGACTCTCTCTCTCTCTCTTTATATATATATATATCTATATTATTTTTTTTTTACTCATTTTGCAGTGTTTTTTTGCTGTTTCAGTATAGGCATTCTTGTCTTCTGCTCTTCTAAGCTGCAATGCAGCATGACCAACTGTTCCTTCTTTCTTCCTTTCACTTTGCTCCTTTCCAAATATTCTGCTTCTATATGGAGGAAACGATGGTGAAATGGTTGTATCTAAGATAGTTAAGCAGCTTAATACCCAGATACCCCTTTTTAGTCCCGTTGAATGTGAGTTTTCTAGATTCAGTCACTCCATACTGGCAGTAACGATACTCAGCGCTGTTTAGTGCCACTTGCAAAGTGCTCAGCCCATAAGCAAGGATTATGTATGGATTGGAAGGTTTTGGATTCTTTCAGGCTTGTGAGGACAGCTGTCTAGTTATGTTAATTGCATGTTCTTGTGCTGTTCTTGCACGTTCAGATAATCCTTTCCCTTTCCTCTTAAATTTAGTACAACTGAAATAATGTCACGGGAAGGAAATTGTTCCTCCCAGAGAGAGTTGAAATGCCAGGGAATGAGAAAAGCTGTAGATGCATAATTTAAGTTCTAAGGAAACTAATATTAGTAGGTTCTAAAACTCCAGGCTATATATTTATTTATTTTTTCGCCCAGCATTGTGTAAAGATCACTGGTTCACTAGTTTGTATTAGGTATTCTGAGAACATTTACATAGCATTTATATATTAATTTATAAGCTGCAGCACTCCTGTTGTGAATCTATATTGTTGTCAGCTCAAGATCTGAGCTTTTAACTGAGCCCAGACCCTCCAGCCATTGCCTCCTTGCTGATTCATTTAGTTCATATTGTTTCTTGAATTTGGACCAAACAATGAAGAGAAAATTTGAGCAGAGGCTGTGGGTCTTGTTTTAACCTATTTCTGTCATATGTATGTTCAGTGTGGGTAACACATGCCTCAAGTCACATGCTGTAGTAGACTTTGAGGCTAATCTCGGGCACAGCTGATGAAGCCTTTTATAAATACAGCCCGAGATCCTGTATCAGAGAAGGATCCAGTGGCTCAATAATCATTCAGAGACACTGATTGGCATAGACTCCATCATCTAGGTTGTCAGGTTCTGGCTGGAGAAACTGCCTTGCACAATGGTTGGCTTTGCTGGCTCAGCAGTCATACAGCTCACCCTGCCTGGGGTGCAATGCTAGCTACAGGGAGGAGAGTAAAGAGGCTGGCCATTCATCTTTGGAAGAAGTGATACCCTGATATATATCTTATTAAATCAGCAGACATGTGAGGCAAATCTGGGAAACCTAGGTAATAAGGCCGAAGAAAAATACTTGCAAAGTCTCCTTTTTCAGAATATCTGGGAAATACAACAGCCATGGTCATATGTGTATTTTTAAAACTGCATCAGAATTTATTTTCAAACCCTTCTTAATCAAAATGATTTCTCATATATCTGAAGGGCTAATGTGGGCATATATGCTAATTAAATGTCACACTGCAATTGCTGGCTAATGTAAAATATTCAGAAATATTTTACATCAAGTGATACTGACTCATCTGAAGCCAAACCTACCCTTGAGAACCAGTTTTCAACTTGACAGTGAGATTACATTTAAAAAAACCCAAAACCATAAATATTGTCCCTGCCCTTTGTCCTTAGAAGTCCCAGGATTTAATTCCATTGACTTTTGGCTCCTCCCTATGTAAAAGTGCACCCACAGAATTAAAAGTGGGAAAAGCTCTGTGAATGCACATTAGACTATCAAATGTTATCAAGAGGAGGTATGAAAGCTTTGTTTCTCACTTTTCAAAAATACATAAATGTAAAAACTGCTGTCAACTTGCACTATTCCCAGAGCTGTATTAGGCACTGAGTAGGGATTGAATGAAAAAAGTAACTTTCAACATTTTTCTTACCATTTACTTTGTCAGTACTCCTCACAGTCTTTGTGAAGACTTGCACCTACAGACAGAAGGTTACTGCAAGTGAAGAGAGGCATCAGATCTTTTCATTTCTGAAGCAATATAAACAGCTTCTGAATTATCTTTATAGGGTGTTCCTGGTGAATATTAACTACCCTGTATCCTGCAGGACACTCAAACCCAATGAAGTTCCATATCAGGATTATAGATTGTTAATCAGAAGTGGGAGGTGTCTACGCTTCATGGCATTGTATTGGGAAATAAAAGTTTTTAGCTGTTAAAAAAGTAGAGATAGTTTATTGATACAGCTCCTTCTGTATCTCTTTGTGCACATGTAAATTACTTAATGAATTGGTTTTAGCCCAGAAACAAGATGATGGTTATAACAACACATTTCCATCAGAGCCTCTGAGAAACCAGTGAAACATTCATGTCTGTTCTTATCTATATGCTTCTTATGCAATCAATAGCTATTGCAGTATAAATTCTAATATATTTTACAAATTAACTTTACTTTGGATTTCCATGGAGAAATTGTTGCTTTCCTACTTGAATGCTTGTCGGTATTGCATTCTTGGCATCTGTGAACACCAGTCCAGTTAATGAGAAATTACCCCATTAGGAGTTTTCCTCTGATACATATATTGACCCTTCTTGCTGGAATGAATTTCCCTACCTTGATTTGTAAAACAGTGTCAGAAAACATCAAACCTCTTTGACTCTGTTGTGCCTTGACTGTAGGGAAAATTTCTCCATCAAAACTAGAGCTTGTATTATTGAAGTTACATTTTTAATTCCTGTTAACTTATTCCATCATGAAATTACAGTTCATCATTAATAATTTGGTCTTAGTAATTTTTTTTTGTATGCCAATACTCAATTCCCTTCCTGATGGCTCAGGAACTGTGGATTTCCCAAATTACTTTAGAAATTAAATAGCTCAGATCTCTTTCCTTATGCTAACCTCTGAGCTAAGACTAAGCTATCTCATCATGGTTGTACACATAGACAGCAGCATTTCAGAATCTGAACTCCTCCAACTCTGTGGTGAGCAGAATGACAGTGATAAACCATAGGCATTGTTTCTTATCTCTCCTCATCACTATCCTGTCTGCTTCAGTTCTGTTAATTTTGCATTCCAGCCACAGACTATTTCAAGCTTTTGTGTTTTGTCTGTCCTTGCAGGAGTTTCTAAAATCACCACTAAACTTTTTTTTTTCCCCCTTAATATTACCTATAGGGAATAAACAAGACTAGGTTTTCTCATGGCATGAAAGTAAGGTATTCGTTCCAGGTATATTAAATAACATGACAGTAAAGCTTTTCCCTCAGTGTTTCAGAATGGAGAAATTGAAGTCTTGGATTCAAATGTGAGTAGAGGTGATGTGAATAAGCAGTAGGATGAATAAGTGATGTGAGTAACCCCGGCAATGTAACCACTGGGCTCTTTCAGTTTAGTCTAAGTTGCCTGTTGGAAACCCCTAAAGGAAATTTCAGCATATAATTTTCTTATCTCCCCAGCTGTTGTGCCCTATGGTGTGTTCTACTTCAAGGCTCTTCATCCAAAACGTTGGTGCTGCCGAGCTGTTGCGTGAGAATCTCTCGCTGAGTTATGTATTGTGTAGATGCTCTGTAATTAGGCCAACCTGCAGAGCCCTACCAACTTCAGCATCTCTGATGCTGCTCACAGCTATGAGGTTGTAGCGTTAGGACAACTGATTGCACAATTTAACATGGCAGGTACACTATAAAAGCTTTTACTATTAGATTTGAAACCCAGTTTGGGGAATACTCAAGGAAATATCCATGTAAGAAAGTGCACAGTGGAGTCCAATAGCACAGTCTCAGCTGATGTGTTCCTGTGGGAGAGGGAGTGGTGAGTTTGTTCACACAGAGTTCCATGGTCAGGGAGTGGTGGTCAGAGCCAAGATTTTTTCCACAAGCTCTCAGAGGTGATGTATAAGAGAGATTCATGAATACCTGTGATCTCTTCATCACTTGCTCCAGTGAGGAATTGAGTACAAAGCCATTTTAGGATCAGCTCTACTTATCAACAGATGAAGCTTAGAAAAGAGGAAGGTCATTAGGTATCTGTTGTGAAAGACTTACCATCACAATCATAAGTTCACGTTCATTCACTTCTGGTGCTTTGTCATGCCATATGTAATACTATGTTCTCTCTTAGTTATTGTCACTTTATTGCCTGGGATGAGCCTTGCCTGCAAGAGGCAGGGCAAAAAGGAAAAAAAACCAATCCTTTCCCTACCTCTCCCCCCATGCCCACAAACAAAAAACCCCAAAAACAAAACAAAAAAAACCCAAACCAACCAAGCCCCTCTTATAGATCATTTCACTGATGCTCAGAACCAGGAGGCAATCTCTAACTTTCCAGTGTGCTATGAACTCTTCTGAGGAAGCAGATATCTAAGTCCCCAAGGTTGCCAGGACCAAAGCCCTGGTGTGATTTCATGTTGTTACTTTGAAAATGGAGCTCTTGGCCAGTGGCAGTCCTGGTAACACTAGTCAATGCTTCTAAAGTGAAAGCTAACCATTATTTAATTGCTGATAGCTTGCCCTAACAGGACCCAACAATACAATCCTAATGCCGGGCCCATCAATCCTCTTCCTGTCATATTCTTGTTTCTAGACTGGATCCATTCTCTTCTACAATTAATATTTAAAGTTTTCCACCATACCAGCTTTGCCAGTGCACTACTGCTTACTGCTCTTTTTCTGATCTTAGCAGCTTCCAAATGTCATTGCTTCTTGATACCATGCTGCTGATTGCCAGGGGGTGGTAGCTACTGTAAGCAGTGTTTGAAACAAGGAGGTGAAGTGCTAAGTAATATCCTGCTGAAAACCATGGTGGAAGCCCAGGTCAAAGACTCTGTGAGGATATTTGGGTAAGTGTTGATTCATTCATTACCGGTGAATGGTTTCGTTAAAAAACCCCCCATAAAATCATTATTAGTTGTTTTATGCTTTAAATACAGGTTATCAGGATGATGTGTTCAAAATTTTGCTTGTTAAACTGTTAAAAATGTTTGTTGAATATGTAAACATGCAGAAAATGTAGGGCTAAAAAGCTAATACTCAAATTTTATGTACTAATACAAAGTAAGCTTCCAAAGTTGCTACTGGGAGATGTCATATGGTTGAGTTTGTGTTTTCAGACATAATAGAAAATGTCTAGAAACCAGTTTTTCTTTATCTAAGGGCTACATTCATTTCTAATAACATCTCATCATTTAAAGAAGCTTGTGCTGGCTTATGAATAGTAATAGACCACACTTTTGGTTAGGATGAAGGAACATAAATCACTAAGTGTCAAGCAGCTTAGAAACCAGTATGTCCTCATGATTGTTTAATAGAGTACAAAGGGAATTGCCTTCAAGCTAGTGAAATCTCGTCTCCAGTCACACATTGGTGGTGCTTCAAAAAAAGAAGAGAATTGTTCTTTTATGACTCTTGGCATAAAAATTTAATTAGCAGATGAGCTCTTTCTGAAGATGCAAAAAAAATGTGATTTTTATATAGTACCTTTCCTTTAACTGTTTACTTTGTATTTCTGTGTTGTTCACACAGACAGGATCTGCTGTCTTCCATATATCTCCTTTTTTTTTTTTTCTTCCCCATCCTTCAATAGTGATTTTTAAAAATATTTTAATTGGTTTCAGTAATTTTTTTTTTCTGTCACTGTTTCAGCATATTTGAATACTGTTCTTGGAAGACATCCAGAACACCCATCAGAGGAAGAAGTGGATTTGTAATCATATTTAATATGTAGTGGATACAATGCTGTTATTTAATAAAATAATAATTATTGTGGTAATTGATAGATTTATTGCAATGAATCTTTCTTGAGAAAAGTACAAAGATGGTGAGAATATACTGATTAAAAACAGTCCTCAATTGGAATCAGATACCAGTGTCTTAGTATGATTCCTGTGAGATCTATGAATTTGGTTTCTGTTTAATTTCTCAGATTTATACAACTATACTTTAATCTTAGGGTTTTTTAATATATATATTACAAGGAGACTGGATGCAAAAGAACAAGAAGAGCCCCAAACCTTAAACTCTCATTGGCATTTGCTAATAATGTCAAGTGTCTTCATGTCAAACAAATGAAATTTCTGGTCTAATGTGACACATTTCCAAAAGTGCACTGGTGCACAGATACACTGTGATCACCTTGAAGCATAAATGTTTGTGTGCTTTGTGCAGTTAGAAACGCTTCAAGGCCTAGATAAGTCAACTTCTCTGTGCTTCGAGGCATTCCTTGGCATAACCATCAGTCCAAGTGCTTTGAGAACTGCCTCAAAACAGTCAGACCAGCAGATACCTGAGGGTATGTGTCAGAAAAGATGTGACTGGCTGAAAGATGTCATAATTGAAACTCAGATGGCTTCTTTTAAGTTCTTGTATGCTCGGACATGCGTGTGCTTCTCTACTTATTTGTGTTTAGCTTGCAATGGTGAAGTATGTCCTGGCCCTGGATCCTCTTTACATCTTCATAACAAATATTAAGTTCTGGACAGTACAGGAGTGTACTTTGCTGTTCAGCTCTTCCAGGTGACGTGTGTCCCACCCAGGCCTGGGGCTTTGCTTGGCAGCTGAACTCTTTCAGCCAGCAGTTAATCACTCCTGGCTGCTGTCAGTATCTTCAAAGACTGAAAAAAAATTTAATATATTTTAGGACTCTCAGTTGAAATTTGGAAGCAAAGTTGCTTGCATTGTTAGAAATCAACCTTTATTTTTCTAGTTGAAGGGAAATATGAAATTTTTCATATATGAGGTGGTTTATTTCCTGGAAATTGTCTTTAGAAGTGTTTTCCTCTCTTATGTCTTGCACAAGGCATTGTTTTTTAAACTTAAAAAAGATTTAGGTTTTCATTTTGAAAACACTGAAACAAAGTGTTTTGACCTTTCTGTAAGGCACCTTGCATCATCTTCTGAGAGCAGCATCAGACTCTGGATTTGAGGAAGTTGAGTATAATAGTAAATATTCTCCTTGCAATACCAGCCTCCTTAAGTTTCCAGAACCTGGTTGTCCACGTAGGTCAGCAAGGGAAACCTGACTATCGGTACAAGTGACAAGACGGTGTTTGATTTGTTGGAAAAAGAAGTATGGTTTAAATGACAAGACACAATTTATGTAGTCCTAGAAAAATTTTGTAACTTCTTACTACAGCCAGAGATCACAGTTCCTGTTTCCTCTTTCGGTGCTGGACAAAAGATAGCCACACAAATAATGTACTTTCTATATAACAATGTAAACTCAACCTTTTATTTGGATGCTCTTCATTTCAAGATAACATAATTAGAAAATTGTGGGGTTTATTTTGATTGGTTTGTTAGTTGGGCTATTTTATTTTGTTGTTTGTTTAGGAGAGCTCAATGACATGAGAATGAAATTAAACCAGTCAGTTTTGGTAGAATGGGACATTTCTGGCAGAACTAGATTCTTCTTAAGCTTGACAGCCAAATCAAAATACTGGCAATCTGAAAAAAAGAAAAAGATGTATTTCTGTGAGCTCATCCTATTTTAGGAGTAAGTCTCTTTTGGAGATACCCTTAACAAGATAACAGAGTTATCTGTTCCTTCTATCACTAGAAGGAATTGTCTGGGCTGTTTCTTTCTCCCTGCTTTGTGGTCCTGCAAATACAACTGTCATACTTCAAAGTCTGGATCTTGACATTTGAAAGACATTTTTGTATTCAATATCTGGTATATAATTTCTCTGGTGTAAAATATCTGCTACTTGTATTTTTTTCTAATCTCACCATACTTTTTGCACACTTTTCCCACAAAAAATAAAATTGCAATTTATTCTCTACAGTAAATTTATGTAACTCTTATAAAGTTGTAGAGTATAGACTTCTAAAGGTTATTTTCCTAAGGGTATATTTATGAAGGTTATATTACTAAAAAGCAGTGAGGTAGGATAGCAGTTTAATATGAGGATAATTAATGCACACTATAGCATAATTAATTCTGGGGAAAGTTTTAAATCAGCAGGGCTCTTCTGTTTTTTTTTTTAGTCATAATTTCAAATTGTGAGGGGGTGTGAAAAAAAAAAATTGTATCTATCTTGTTATTTTCAGTTTTACAGAATTTTTGGATCCATTCCAGCGGGTTATCCAGCCAGAAGAGATCTGGCTGTATAAAAATCCTTTGGTGCAATCAGACAACATACCTACGCGTCTTATGTTTGTAAGTACTATAGGTCTATTTACTGGTGGTTTGATGGCTGTAAACTAAGTACACTTTCATTTGATAAGCAGTAGGAAATCTTTCGCAAGTATAGGGTGTTCCTTTAATTCTAATGACAGTTGTTTTTCAAACCAGGGATGGCCAGAATGGCAAAATGTAGGAAATTGTGGGGAGTTTGTAAAAAGCAGCATGGCCAGGTGACTGAATTCATGAATGTTGATTTTACAGTTTAAGATTTAAGCTAGAGTTAACTTGGAGAGATGCTTTGGAAGTGATTAGAGAAGCTTTTTGAATTAGCTAGTTGGCTGACCTGACAAAACCTTGTCATGCTCTTATTAGGTTAAGTGCTTAAATTCTGAAATGCAATTTGTTTTAAGTGTGTTAGGCACTAAGATGATTGCCTCCAAATACTTGTTTTGTTTTGTTTTTTTCCCCATATAGACAAACCCCTTTGTTTTATCTTCTGCCAACAAGTGTACGGAATAAATCATAGAGCTGTTCTGTTGTCAGTGGTGTTCTGGCTCTCTCCAGCTCACGTTGACATGCAGACTGATTTTGATGGTTTGCCTGGCTATCAAAATTCATGGTTTTAATGACCTTCAGTAGCTATGGTTAACAACTGTAATAATTTACATATATGAGTGCAGTAAGTTGGATAACTACAGAAATGCTAAGGAGTTATGGGTATAGTTCAGGCTATTAAAACAAGTAGGTCAGTCATTGCAAAAGCTTCATCGGTCAAAGTGGAGATTTGGCTGGAATGGGCATGGCAGATGAGGTCAAATCCTAGTACCTTTATGTCAAAGCATCTTTTCTTGTGTCTTCAACGAAGCCAGGATTTTACCTTTCAGATTAGGGCTTGAATTCAGAATAAGGCTCAGGCCTTCAGTTACAGAAACTTTTTAATTAAGGAACAACTTGAGGGTGCTTCCTATTTGTGAGGTGAAAATATATCCCAGCCTTCTAAGACAGATACAGAAAGCCTGGTATTAAATTTACCAACATATTGTTTATAGTACATTAGGAAGAAGCTCTACTGAGGATATTTTCAACCTGGATGGGTGAAAATAGACGTTTTTCCTGGAATGGAGGACAGATGTGCAAAAAACAAACAAAAAAACCCCACAAAACCAAACATTAATTTGTTATGCTAGGAAAGACTTTTGAGTTTCTGCCATTTTTCCTTATGCTGAACATTTCCTTGCTAGTTGATTTCTCAGATCTGTGTTTATAACTGAAGAGTTCAAGAACCAATTTTACAAGTCATTTTACAGAGATTTGCTGCAGTGGTGAAACCATTTTTGAAACTGCTTGGGATAATCATTAGTCCACTGGTTCTCTAGGCAGTAGCCACTGGGAAGCACAACTCTGGGATATAGTGTAGTACATTTCCTTGTTAGCCACTGCCCATAGAGCCAACTTGTGGTCCACTTCATGGCAAGTGGAACTTCCAGGCAGCTCTGAGTCAGCAAAATCTGTATAGTCTGTGTTCTTTTTCTGGCTCAGACCATTGACATCTCAGTAATGCAGTGAACAGTTGCTTAAATTAAGAAACATAAATAACCTCTAAATTTTTTTTATTTCTTTAATTAAAAAGAACAAAAAAACAACTCTAGAATTGATCACATGCTTTCATTATATAAAGAAATTCTCACCACTAGTGTCTTACTCTGGTATTGAAACATATGTCTACGGCTTGTCAGAAAGCAATCTCTTAAGTCTATAAGGATTGCTGGATGATTTTGTATGCTAAGAGATTCGGGTTCAAGAGAAACATTATGAATACTCCAAACCCAGATCCAAATCGAACAAAGCTGACTTCAGCATGGGTCACAATCAAGCCACAGGGACTGGAAAGACCTGAGACTTGTTCTGTGTCTCTATCAGTGGATATTCTTTGTTTCGGCAAATGCAGGGTTCTGTCAACTTCTCTTGAATACATGGAATTCTGTGGGAGTCCCTGTAAATTTAGTACCTCTGGCTTGCCAGGATGAATAATGAATGAGAGATTTAGTCCGTGTTTCACAAAAGCAAAGCAATGTTGGAATATTTCACTGCTGGAAAAGAAAACATTAACTGAGATGCATCTGAGGAGAGTATTGCTCATTAGACAGTTGCCAAATCTGTTATGGATATGAGCCATCGGAACCTTTTTGCAAAATAAAGAGAATGGAGTCTTCAGCAAGCCAAACTTTCTTCATATGTGCATTTTGCTGCAGGATAAAAAATACCTTCCAGTGATGCTTTTGTGTAAGGAACAGCAATGTACCACAAGCACGAACAGTTCATCTCTCTCAAAAATCCATATGCTTGTGAAATACGAGGAAATTTGCTGTTTTACCAGATTTCTGAAGATTGATTGTGAAGTGGTTTGGAACAAGCTGCCACTTGAATTATATTCTTTGTTGGTATTTTCTGCTGCTTCTGCTTGTTCAAAAGATTTCTAACTCCATTAAACCACCGCTATCAGCCTGTCAGCCTGGCTATATTTCTACATGCTCTTCAACAATGGAATGCAGATATCTTTCTTCTTTTCTTTCATGGTGCCAAACCTTACTTTTTAGAATTAAACTAATAATTCTACGTTTTGCTTTAACCTTTCTTTCATTTCCCACTCTCTCTGAAAGCAAAAGTTAAACTATTGCTGAGGATAGAGAGAAGTGAACATTTCTGGAGCAATAACTTGGTACTGCCATCTGAACTTGAATCTCACACTGTAGGCAGAAGGGAGTTTTAAGACAAAACAGCGCATCTTTTTGCATAAAATCTGGTGCTTACCTTTCAAAGTGTGTAAAAAAAAAAAAAAAAAAAAAACCAAACAAAACCCAACCAAAACAAAAAAACCCACAAAAACCCCCACCCCCCCCCCAAAAAAAAAAAAACAAACCCAAAACACAAAACAAACCAAAAAAAAGGGGGCGGACTCCAGACAGTGTTTTAATCTGCATGGCTTCCTGAGTTAGATAATATTTTGCAGATGCAGAGGGGAATCTGGTCTGAGAGGAACTACCAAAATAACAAGTATAGTGCGTTTTCATGTTGTTCCCTACTCAGATATTTTAAAAGCATAAAATGAGGACTGGGATTAATCTGTATTATATAAAAGAGTCACACATCTTTTACCATAACATACCTGTCCTATCTGTTTTTCATTACAGTGGGGATACTAAAGAAGTAAGACACTTTTCAGCCTCAGTAAAGACAGCATAGTCTTATTTAACCCCTGGAGCCCCTTTGTGCCATATACACCTTAATTTTTACCTTGTTTAAAAGACCAGTAATTTTCACTTAGAGAATAAATGTTTTTTGAAAGACCTTCATTTGTTTTTAAACAGATGGGATTGTGAAGAGGTTTGTAGATTACAGAAGAGATTTGTTTAATTTAGACTGGAATCAGCAAGGAGCATAAATGGACTGCTTTTCCTACAAGTTGCTTTTTACCTCTACAACTGAAGGTCTGGGACAGAAGGGAGGACAGAAGGACTGTTTGGGAGCAAAACCATAGTGTCCATGGCAAGCTATTAATGGAAAACTCCCTGGTATTGTGCTTGGGAGAAAATGATATGTCTCTCTGGAGAAAAACAACAAATACCTGCTCTAGGAGGTCAGACTGCTCTATATAGACACTGCACAAAGTAGAGTGCTGTTCAGGTAACTGGCACATTTGCAGTGAATCATCCACCATAGTCCACATTGCTCTGTAGATGCTGTTGGTGGAAATCAACTGTGTGCATTGATGTAGAGATGATGTTTCAGGTTCCTTGGAGGAGGAATCCTTTCCTACAGCACTGACTATAAAAGAATATGTTTCTGTTTAACTAGTGAGTATACTTGTAGATGTTCAAGTGGTGTTTTCCTCATTTTGAATGAAAGAAAGCAGTTTGTTCCACATCCAGACATTTGTAAACAGAAGAATCATAGATATCATTCATTAAGTTCAACAAGGATAAGTGTAGAGTCCTACACCTGGGGAGGAACACCACCATGTACAGGTTAGGAGTAGACTGACTGGAAAGCAGCCCCATGGAAAGGGACCTTGATGTCCCAGTGGACAATAAGATATCTATGGAACACCAATGTGCCCTTGTGGCCAGGAAGGCCAGTGGTCTCCTGGGGTGCAGAAAGAATCCTGGGTGTGACCAGCAGGTCGAGGGAGGTTCTCCTCCCCCTCCACTCTGCACCAGTGAGACCACATCTGGAGTACTGTGTTCAGTTCTGGTCTCCCCAGTTCAAGAGGGACAGGGAAATACTAGAGAGAGTCCAACAGAGAGCTACTAAGATGATTAAGGGACTGGACTATCTCTCTTATGAGAAAAGGCTGAGAGAACTGGGGCTGTTTAGCCTGGAATTAAGAAGCCTCTGAAGGCATCTTATTAATGTTTACAGATATCTGCAGGGTGGGGTTCAAGTAGAAGGGGCCAGGCTCTTTTCAGTGGTGCCCTGTGATAGAATGAGAGGTAATGGTAGCAAAGTGAAACACAGGAAATTCCACCTCAACATGAGGAAATGCTTCTTTCCTGTGAGGGTGGCAGAGCCTGGACCAGGCTGCCCAGAGAGGTTGTGGAGTCTCCTTCTCTAGAGACTTTCAAGCCCCACCTGGATCTGTTCCTGTGTGGCCTGCCCTGGGTGTTCCTGCGCTGGCAGGGGGGTTGGACTCGATAATCTCCAGAGGGTCCCTTCCAACCTCTACCATTCTATGAGTCTGTGATCTTCTTGGTGCATTCAAAAGTGACAGTTAAAAAGAAACCAACAAGTAAAATAAAGAGCACTTATAAATGTCAGGAAGGTAGTGCTGGAGTCTCCTGTGTTGGATAGGATCTTACTGAGAGTGTGGCCTGGATGGGCTGCCTTCTGGAGCAATGCTTAGTGTGGAAAAAATACACAAGATCTGTATGGATCAGTGTGTGAGTTTTGTGGACCTTATAGACTGTTGCTTTTTCATTTATGAAGCTGACATTTTAAATGCAGCTCCAGGCAATTACAAATCAATTAAAACCCACAGTCTTATTACAGTTTTAATGGATTCGTTGCCCTGTAGCTACAAAGACAAATCATCCCACTTTGCTTAAGGTCAGGAGTTTGATAAAGATCATTCAGCCTTCCAGTTTAAAAGGAACTAACTGGAACTAATTATTAATCAGTTGAACTGAAAAGGAATTGATGCTCTCATACGTGATATTTGTTATCTCTTACAGGCAATTTCGTTCCTTACACCACTAGCAGTCATTTTTGTAGTGAAAATAATCCGTCGAACAGACAAGACTGAAATTAAAGAGGCTTTCTTAGGTAATGTATGTCATACTTCAAGATGGAAAATGCGTGATATCTCTCAGAGATTGATTCCAATTGTAGTTTAAGCCGTGAAGAAAACCTGTCTCCATTACAGTCCATTAGAGTAATTTTCAGAGCGGTTATAGCTGCACGACACCTCACAAAAGCCTTTGTTTTTGTGTATGTTTATAAATGTAAAAATTCTGTGCCTTAATGCCACAATCTAGCTAGCCAGGGCCAGCCCCAAATCAGCAAAGACAAGACCATCTGAGAGATGGTTCATATATATATTTTTTCTGTCACAGACAATTACTTACCTCTTATTTATACTTGAAGCTATTCTAAATTAAGTGTTTGACTGTAAAGTCCTGTAAGACTCAGCTGCTCAGTGGAGGAAATTACTCCTCTCATTGTATTCTCTGACTTTCTCCTGGAGTTTACTGTTCCCCACTGCAAAATCTGTGCTCATGGCTCAGCTTTTCTGATCACAAGCTGATGGTTCATCTTAAACTGCCAGTGGAGTTAGATGTGGACTTAATCCTGAACTGTGACCTGCTATGGCTGTGCTAGGGATGAGGTCTAATGACAGTTGCAGGCAGCAACTTTGAGTAGAGGAGTAAGTAGACCAAAGCAGTGGGAAGTCTTAATCTCTTCCAGCTACTTCTGGCTGTGCCTATCTTTTGAAATCTTTTAGTAATATATGCCCAGATCCTTTTTACAGAGATATTGCCAGAGACCAAATGACTAAAGCACTCTCACTGGCAGAGGATGCTTCGAGGCACTAAGAACTGCAAATGTTTTTGTTGGCAGTATGTTAGAAAGATGCCTAATTCTGAAATTCTGTTTTACTGGTTAATTTACACTTTAATTTATTGGCCCTTAGATCATAAGGTCAAACCAGTACTCAGCCTTGCCTTAGCTATGTGGTCTGTAACTGGCACTCTGTATCTGCCTTTAAAATTTTTTTTTAGACAAGGCTAGGTTCCAATAGCTTGCCCTTTCTCTAGTTTCTCTAACAGAAGTGTGAAAAGATCCTAGTTGTGGTTTTGGCTGCTGCTAGTCATTTGTAGTAAATGTTTTATAGTGATATTTTACTGACAAGTCCGTTCAGTAGAAGTAGCTGATTCATAAAATGCATTCAGTCACAGATCTGAATTTTACTTTCTGCTGTTTAAGAAGGGAAGGAGCTTTGGATTAGTTCCTCCATCACTTATTCTTGTCAAGACAGTAAACTGCACCGTGTGTCTCAGAAAGCAGATATTTCTACATCTCCCATTTTTGAACAAGGACAATGTCACTGATGGTCACATGCACTTAACTTTGTGGCAAATTTCCGTTCACCGTGCATCACGATAAATAACTGAGAGGAAAATAACTGAGGGGAAAAAATGAGCATTGGGTTGAGTGGTCACTATGAACATAAGTGTTCTACATAGTGGAAGACTTTTTTTGAATAATATCAGTGTCTCTAGGATTGAGTTGTTCTTTTAGTTTTTGCTGGCAGCTGTTGCTGTCGTCTGAGGAAACCCTTGGTTTTGCTTTGATGGAGGACCTCTCTTTTTTTTTTTTTTTTTTCCCCCCCCTAATTTGAGAAAGAAAAATACATTCTATAACACATTTTTATCATCTATTATATCCTCAGGCAAAGATTTTTAGGGAGAAAGGATGAGTGCTGCTGAAGTGCAGCATCTAGGGCAGCAGTCCAATGAGAAAACAGCTTGTGTAGCTGTCATAATCAAAAGTTATGTTACTGTAACTGTTCTTCTGGAAATCAGAGATTTGCCTGAGAGTCTGTTGGGTTGTTTTTCTGATGAGAAATAGAATTCGGTTGTTCTTTTGTTGTAACAGGGAACTATGGTGTGGACTGCAGTGTTAAATTGATTTTAATTTGAAAGGAGTGTATGCACTGGGTCCAAGTGCCACTGAAATCAAGATGGAGATCTCCACAGGCTTTAGATACAGTTCTTCAAAAAGTCTAGGGACCTGGCATGCAAGTACAAATGACAAAGAAGATTCAGTCATACCTAGTATGACAGCTCCTGTTCATTACTCAAATTTTAATAGGAAAGTTGGTTACATTTGTGAGTAAATGGAAAGGGAAAATGTAAAGCTTTTTAATCAAAACATCCACGCCCTTTTGAAAGAAAAATTAAAAAAATAATCCAATTTTACTTTTAGCCAAAAGGCTATTCTTTAGCCTGAAAATGGACTGTTTAATTGCATCATATGTATGCATATACACACATAAACACACACACATATGTGTGTATGTATCTTACTTGGCCCAAAGAGTGTAAAATTTTTGTCTAGTAAATGGCAAAGCTGATAAACACATTTGTTTCCATCTAATAATTTCTGCCTGTGCAAATGGTGTGATAGGAAAACTGGCTTTTGGATAAGGAAATAAAGATTTCTCAAGGGTAAAGGCAGAACAAAGTCAGTTATGATTATTATGATGCACTGGGGTCTGTCCTTAGCCTGGGTAATAAAAGCACTAGGTTGCACAGATCATTCAGTTGTCAATCCAGCAAAGGTTTCAGTCTGAAAATCACAAGCTATAATGCTGCAATTTATAGCTTGGTATTTAGGTTATTATTGTTCTGTTTGTTCTTTCTATTTTGTAGCTGTTTCCTTGGCTCTAGCTCTGAATGGCGTCTGCACAAATACTATTAAATTAATAGTGGGAAGGTAAGTCTTGTCATGTTATAAATGATAGCTTTAACTGTTAAGAGAAATGAAGACGGATTGACAAATACAAGACATCTTAATGGAAACATAGCAGCTGCTCCAAAGCACGTTGAATTAGAATGGGCCCCTGTAAAGCTGTCCTTTCCCTGGGCAGGTGTTGTACAGCTTCATTGTGTGGCATCCAGCTGAGGTAGGAATCCATGCCTTCGTGTTTTGTTATTTGTTTGACTGGTTGGCAGATCCAGACAAACAAGGAGTTTGAAAGGAAAAGTGTGAGCTGAAATCAGTTCATTAAATTGGCATCACGGAAGGGAAGAGTCATGTGGGAGCTCAGATGCCAGTGCCACATCTGATTAAAAAGGAATCAGTTGAGTATATAAAGCAGCTCCTGCATTTTGTGCGAGGTGCTTTACTGAATGTGGTATTTCCAGGTAACATCGAGATCCATGGCAGAACAAACCTTGGAGCTAAGCAATAAGTGGACTCCTAGGTAGGCTGGTTTTTTTAGAGTAGCATAAATTTGAATGAAGTGCTCAGAAAAATTTAAAAAAAAAGATTTTTTTTTTGGTCTCTTTATTAAAATTTTGAATAATTTAAACTGTGAAATATATATTTGACTTGAATTCATGCACTCTGTAATACAGTCTAATGCTGCATTTGTTCACCTGTTTTGCAGCAGCGAGGAAGCAATATTTGTACTCGGTTTGTGAAGAGCCCTCTCTGCTACAGTACTGATGCCCCGACAGTAATGATACTTGGCACTTTTATTTTATGAGTGCTTTTGAAATATAATTATGAATGTCTACATCATCTTCAGGCAGACATGAGCTCATTTTGCCTGCACTCCAAGCCAACTAGTTTCTCTGTCAGCTTGTCTCTGAATCTGTGGTCACTCACCTTGCTTCTCTACATGGTTTATTAGCTCAGGATCAGTATGACATCAGTCAAACCTACATGCTATCATTTAGCTCAGAGCAGGGTCAAAAGAAACTCAGAGGTTTGCTCAGTGCAGTTAGAGGGTCAGCATCAAGGCTGGCATTAGAATTTGGTGGTTGTTTTGCTTCCAGTCTTGTGGACTAAGTTGTAGCCCTGTCCTCAGCTAGATGTGTCAGCAAGACTTGGGCAACTTTGTGGGGTTGTTACACTACTTTGCTCTGTCACTGGAAGTGGGGTAGAAGGCTGATTGCTCTAGGCAAGGGTAAGGTCTTTTCTAGCCTAAATGATTCTATGGTTTATGTTGCTGTGTTAAGGCAGGAGGGAATGAACTCTGATTATAATAAGCAATAAATTTAATAATCGCTTTGAGGTATATTTGTTACTACAGCTTTTATATTTTTAATATCCATGGTGTTTTTTGTAGACCGCGTCCCGATTTCTTTTACCGCTGCTTTCCAGATGGAGTAATGAACTCTGAAATGCACTGCACAGGTGATCCAGATCTGGTGTCTGAAGGCAGAAAAAGCTTTCCAAGTATCCACTCTTCCTGTAAGTTCGTTTAAATGCAGTGCTGCTTCTGTAAAAAGCTGTTCTATCCATGTTTTGGAATTGTTCTTTTTTGTGTTAGATCCTGAAGCTGATTTTTGCTGGAGGGTCCTGGAATTCTGTCTTGGGTCAAGTGTCTAATAAAACTTCATTTGATCTGTAAAATAATGTGATTACTGTGAGCTCCTTTTTTTTTTTTTGGCTTGTTTGTTGTGGTTTGTTTTTTTTTTGGTTTGGTTTGGTTTTTTGTTTTGTTTTTTTGTTTTGGTTGGTTGGTTTTTGTTTTGTTTTTCCAGTATTGTTTGTTGCCTTGTGCTGTTCTGTTTCCAGGAACTGCCAGTTGAGTACCAGTAACTCTCCAGAATTTGTTTTTCTGAACTTTTAAATTTTATTTTAAAGAACGAACTTCAAATTTTCTAATTGTGCAGAATTATATAAATGCAAACAAGTGTTGTATTGAGGTGAATGAAATTCTGAGCTGATTTTGCTTCCTTTTTCTTGTTCGGGTCCCAGAAACAAATAAGGGAGTTTGTGGATGTGTTACAAGCTGTCTCAAGTTTTATTTATAAGCTTTGATTACATTGAAGAGACGATAGACAATAGCAGAATATATCATATGCCATTTAGAACAAATGATATTCATTGCTGTTTGTGGTCTTCAGATCTGATTGTTACACCTAATTGCATTCCTCTTGGTCAAGTATTTCATCAACATATGACAACAAGGCTTAAAATAAATACGTGTACACACTCAATGTACTAGAATTTACAGACTACCCCTCAGCAAATCTTATAGTTGGTTATTTCCCTTTGCTACAATGGAACTGTTTACTCCAAGGCTGC
Organism: Megaceryle torquata; assembly: GCA_024611175.1. Taxonomy (NCBI): domain Eukaryota; kingdom Metazoa; phylum Chordata; class Aves; order Coraciiformes; family Cerylidae; genus Megaceryle; species Megaceryle torquata. The sequence goes on from JANIJG010007405.1 coordinate 20,041, forward strand.
CAAGTGTGAGTTGCAGAAGACTCTAAATGTGCTTTTGTTTTTGCACAGGCTAGAAGAGCTGTATGTGTGGCATGCTCTGCTTAATTAGCTCTGGCACATGCACTAGTTCTCTTACCAAGACTATTTGTCACACAGTGAAGTGCTTTGTCCCTATGCCAGTGGGGCAGACATAGAATATATACTGGGGGTTTACTTTTAACTGGTATTGGTTTTATAAGGACTGAATTGTGTAATTTCAGCTCACACAAAATTCAGTTGGAGCAGACTGATGGCCCAGTGTCTTGAGATCAAAATGATGAGAACAGCTTTCTCCATCACTAATATAATATTAGCATGTGGCTGAGTTGGCTAAATTTCCCACTACAGAGCCTTTTATTACAGTGTGAAAAGAATGAGAAGATATTATATATGCAGTAATTTTTATCTGTTGCTAAGTGCATGCTGGAGTGAGGCAGTTCTGCTTGAAGTACTTTACTGTTTGAAGGCTGATGCTATGATATCTAAGTCTCTGACAAGACTGTGTGTTTTGAAGCCTTAGAATCCATACGTATATTAGTCTTATAATGGAGAATGAAATCATTTTAATTTGCTAATTTTACCATGCTATCCTCTACTTGTTGTGTAGCAGAATTACTTAGATAACCAAGTTAGTATTTTATTAAGAATAGTTTATAGGTGTGTTAAATTTAGTTTGTCACTGTTACTTCATCCCCACTAGATTGAAGAGTGAAAAGCAAAAAATATTATGGGAAACTGTCCTGGCTTGAGTTATACTACCTTCATGGATCTCTGACGCAATAAGGATGTTGAGAGTATAATAATTAATATGAAAAAAAAAAAAAGAAAAGCTATAATTCTACATTTCCAGTATTTATGTGTGCAATGTATGAACTATTGCTCCTCTACCTTCCACTCCTGTGAAGATTTTTTTCCCTTATCTCAGTTTTAAAAAGCTGTCTTTCCCTGCCTTCTTAACATGTATGTAATTGCAAACTTTCCTTCCATAAACTCTGCCCAAGATTCTGTCTTGGCTCCTTTCCCCTTTTCTTCAACAAAGGTAAAATGAAATAGTTTTGTTCTTCAAATTTCTGTCATCCTTTCTCTGTTGTGGAATTCATGAAGCAGTACCCAAAATAAAAGTGGCGTTTGTTTTTTTTTGTTTTGTTTTGTTTCTTTTTGTGGTGTGGTGGGTTTTTGTTTTTGGTGGTTTTTGTTTTGTTTTGTTTTGTTTCTGTTACTGTTTGGGTGGGTTTATTTTGTTTTTGTGCCTGTGGATATGTAAGTGGGGAGGGCAAGAGTTGACATAAACTATAGTACCTCTCTTGGAATGATAGTTATAAGCAGCCTACTACAGTTTGGTATTTTCTACTTAACTCAAACACATGAAGAAAATAAATCACACGTAAAAGCTGCCAGGCAGCTTATAAAGAGGTGAGAAGCTTCAGTTAAGATCCATTTTCATCTTCAAAACAGTTTTTCTTAGAACATTCCTTGGATGGGCTGTCAATGAAAGGCTTTGTTATACCAGGATCCATGCAAAATGAGCCTTTTAACGGGAAAGTCTGTGGTGCTGTGACTGTTGTACTATAAGAATGTTGTGCAGAGATGTATAATGAGTGACGGTACTGATACCCCCAGATGGCCTGACCTGACATTGTGTACTCGATACATTGTGAACTGTCTTCCACTTTGAGAGTTAACTTGTGCCCTGAAGGAGAGTGCGTTCATTTTATTAGAGCACAGATGATTTTCTTGGCTTAAATTACCATGTCTTTCATCTCCCTGTGCCAAGAAGCACATGTAATACAAATAAAAAAAGAAGGTATGGTTTGTTGTTTTGTAAAGTCAAAGAGCGACCTGTAGATAGACACAGACTATGGTTGCCTGAAACAACAGATGCATTTTGTACCAAATTGGAACACATGGTTGACCCACATGAAGCCAGCACTGTTGTTGCTGCCTTCTCTGAATGAGGAGCAGAACTCAACCTGCAGTGGCTGCTGAAAGTGTCCTTTGAGCTGGCCATACCTCATTCAAAGCTGCTGTCTTGTAGCTCTGTCTTTTGCTGTCCCTTTCTGGAAAGGCTATTGAAGTTAGGTGACTCCTTTTGGTAACTTTTTATAACAGCAACCTGAGTTTAGAATCTACACAAACACAATCCAACATTCAATGACTCCATTGCCTCTACCCAATAGTGCATGTTCTAATGGATCAAAGAAGTCCCTGGACCTTCTGGATTGTTTGGAGCATATTTTCCCTCTTTTTCAGTTGAACTGCCAGCATATCTTGTTTGAGAGAATCAGTGTTTTGGAGGTAGGGAGCCAAGACTCATGCCTGGGTTCAGTAACTCATAGGTGTTCCTGAGTCCTGGGTTGATGATATAGCTATTCTGACCAAAATGCTTCTACAGTGTAGGTCTGTATTACATCTACATTTAATATTTTCATGAGTTTATAATCCACTGGTATGAATGAAGAGTATTTGTCTGCAACACATGACAACTCAATGACAAGAGGAAAAATACGGACCTTTCCACAAACAAGATATGAACCTGGAGTCCTGTTACTGTGCAGAGAAAGTGCATGGGAAATAAATGCTTTTAATACCAGGTTTAGATCCAGTGGAGCAATTCCAGGTAGAGTGGATATTCAGTTATTAAAACCTGAAAATGAAATCAGAAGGGTTCTTTTCAGTATCAGTTGTTTGTCACTTTAAGGAGCTTTAGGCATTTGCCAGTTCAAGGAAGATTTCTCCATGTGCCATTCTTTAAACGTGCTGCAAGCAGCAAGTATTTGATTGTCTGGTATTTCTGTGGACAGAGAGGTCTGAGTTTACTTTGGTGAGAAAATTTAGATTATATTGTTTTTTATGATTACCATGGGATCCTGAGGGAGAAAGTCGCTTTCGAGTCTCTGTTTTAGTCTTAAATTACCTTTGCTATAATTGGGTAGATATCTTTGTTTAGAGAGTATATCTAAATTTCTTCAGGGAATGTGTTCAGCCTACAAACCATCAGGGTTTTTTCACGCACTAGGCAGACCGATTCAGTGTGTGAATAGAAAAGTATATGACAAGTATGTGTTTAATGAAGGGGTGACAGAAACACTGAGCATTTTTTCCCATATGAGAGCTCCCATTTCTGTAAGGCATGTAGGGTTCGTGAGTTGCTGCTTACATTTGTTGTGAAGGAAGAAGGGAGGAGAATGCCCTGGACCTCTAAAGTGTTCTCAGAGAGGTGCAAGCCATGACAGTATCAAGCAGTGACAATATCACATGTAGCTGTTCTTCCTAAGTCAATCATATGTTATTTCTTTAAGAGATGACAAGAGGTGACAAGTCTGGATTACAGTTGCACACTGGTCAAAACTCAGTTCTTTTCCTAAGCACAAGGAAATGTTTTAAAATACATGAAGTGATTAACATGCCCATTCCTTCATTATATAGGAGATGAAACCTTTACTATCCAGGAGTGGGAGATATAAAAAGATACATTTATTTGTTTTCTGTCTCTGGTTAGATAGTAAACCATCTTCCAGATCCTTGGCAGGTGTCTATCACAAGGATGCTGAGGTGGACAGAAGATGCAGAGCAAGTCACCCATCACAGTTGGTTAGAACATCAATTCACAAAGAGCGATGACTTGTTTGAGCCACACTAGTGCTTCATCAGGTGATGCTGACTTTGTTTTTTAACTCCCCTGTGCTCTTACTCCATTAATCAAAGCACATCAAAAGATGCATGTTGAAATACAGCAGTTTTACAAGCGGAACAAATGACCTGCAGGAGATCTCTAGCTGATACACTACCAGTATGCTGCTCTGTCTTGAACAGTAGAACTTAAACTCTTGAACCCTTAATATGAAAACAATGTTCAGAGTTTGCACTGGAAATTAGAGTTTGGAAAGTTTGGCCTGGAAGCCATGTACACTGAAAACTTAAAGAATTCAAGAAAGACTTCATCTTTCAGGTCCACACAGATTCAAGGATACTAAAGATGGAAAAGCCTTCTTGTATCACTTACAGTATATCAGTTCATTGCTACGTACAGATAATTCCTGACAAATTTAAAAGGTTCTAATTAATTGTAAGCATCTTGCATAGTAGGATTTTCCTACAGCTTAAAATTAGGGTGGTTACTATATGGTTTGTGAGTTCAGTCTAGAATAAATACCTCTCTCTGATCTCATCTTGAGCCACGTAACTGGACATTTCTTTCCTGAGCTTGGTGCCTCATTTCAAATTGCTCAGAATTCATCATGTCAGTATTATTCTCCTCTATTAAGCTGCAGTTTAATATTAGTTTACTTCGTGTTCCAATAATTTGCTGCATAATTTGTATTTTTGATAGCATGCTAACTTAATTTACTGTACTTATGTATATCACTGGTAGAACATTTGCTTGTTTTTCTTACCAAGTATGCTAAAAAGAAGTTCGGGAGATAATTCTTTGGGCTTACTACACTGTGGAACTCTCCAGGTATTGGAAAACATCTGATCATGTTTGAAAGAATTATGTGGTAGAACTAGATAGGAGGAGGGAGGGATGCATAGCGTGCTGGAATGAGCAGCAGTAAGTGAGAAGTTGCAGTCTCCCTTGCTTCTTATACTCTGGGTACTGTTGCTGACTGAGAGAGCTGACTGCCAGCTAACACAAGGACCAAGATGATGCTTTAGGAGCTGTCAGGGTATCACTGATATTCTTTCAAAGCCTGTTTCTACGTTTCTTGTCAAGTGATACAGAACGATTGTCAGTCATTATTATAACTGTCCATGCTGTAAGTTGCCTATGTACGGGTAAGCTTAGCTGTGGGGTTCCTGTCAGTATCACTTGTGGAATATGCCATGAAGAACATGTGTTTGAAGACAGATGCCCTGTAAAATAGATTCTATCACAACAATATATGCTCTATTCTCTGAAAATCACATAGGGCACACTATAATGCAAGGCAAGGAAATTAATTTCAGGACACATTTAAAATCTACCAATTTTAGAAGTGGAGTAAATGAACTGAAGCAGATTTCCATTCCTTAGGTCTGAAATCCTTGAAAAGCTGGCCTTAGTAACTGGTAGAGTTGTACTTTTTCTGATTTATTTAATGCAAGAGACTGTCAGTTACAAATAGTTAATTACTGCCAAAAAAAAAAAGAAATCTTATGTAAGATCCTGTGTAGGATCTTTACGGAAAAAACTAGTCTTGCTGTGAATGGATGGAATCTTTGACCAAGAATGAACACCTGTTCACTGGGTACTGTTAGACTGTTTGTATGCTGACTGGCACTTGGTTTAAAGCACCATTTACCAGGACTGCAAGTATAATTCTGCATGTGGAGAAGTTTGAGCATACTTCATGCATATCATGAAGGAAAACTATTAGGAGGAGATGGAAACTGAGGGGTACTACAAAGGATAAGAAAAACAGCTGTCAAGGAAAGCATGTTCCAAAAGCAGAAGTTCATAGTCTTGTTCCATTTGCTGTCTGAAATTATTTTCCTCAGCTATTAGCTCTGAAGATTTTCACTTAAAATAAGAATCCAGATCATCTTCTCAAGTGGATGATACCAAGTTTTGGGTACAGAGCTCTAAACTGGAGCGAGAAAGACCTGACCTGTCATTTTGAATGTTTGACCCAGAATTCATCTGTATAAATGAGGTTAGACCACCAACAGTAAGCAAAAAAAGTTCTGCTAAGAACTAAAATTGCTAAGATTTAATGAGTGAGCAGTGACCTGTTTCCAAAACTGGGTCAACTTCCTGATTAGACCAGACCTTATATGCTTGCTTATGTTCATATGTTACTTACCTGAGCAGTAAGTCGATAAAGGAAGTAGATGCTCCTGAGCTGGCAGTCAGAAATTTCTCTGTACTGCATTCAGCCACAGAATGATCTTGTGTTCCTGTGTCTGGTGATGAATACTGTGAAGTGTGATGGTAGAGAGGGTTGTGAGGAGCATAACATAGTGATCTCAGAGCATGGGGCTCTTGCTGTCATAACCTACCTGATCTCTTGCATTTGTTGACCGTTTATTAGGCGGTCATAAGAAATTATTTTTTTATTAATGAATTGCTAGAGGAATATCCAAAGCCATATCATGTGCAGAGAAAAGGTACACCCAGAGACCCATTTCATATCTCAGCTCAATAAATGATAGACCATTCTGATGAAAACATGGCTTTGCAACAGCAGCAAACCCCATAATATTATAGTCTGATCTGCTTGCCATGTAAATGATTTCTGAATGGATTAGATCCTGAAGCTTTATTTGAAAAAAGTAGCAAATCAGCAATGCAGAATTGCTTCAAATGTTATTCAGTAAAATAGGTTGTTTAGGTTAATAAAATAATAAATTCCTAGACAGTCAGATATCTTATATGGTGACGTGACTGTAGTAATGAAGTCCTTGTACAAGTGAGTATGGGTAAAATAATAGTAACACACCACCTTTTATTTAGAAACAGCAACAATCCTGTGTGAATGAAATGCCAAATTCTTGACTCTGCTTTCTTAGAGGAAGTGATTGATTCATCATGATATAACTCCAATGAGGCTCTTACTCTACTCAAAACATTTGCAAGCAGATTGCCAATTCCCAGAGTTTTGACCTCAGCTTTATTTAGTGACTATTTTTAAATGTGTTATTTCTGAATTGGCCAGACTCTTTAAGCTGTGTTTCTCAGCTAAGGGATTGCTGTCAGATTTGAGGATCTTGCATGAAACTGATTTTGATACCTTTGTGCTGAAGGAAGAAAGAATGGCTGGGCGAGAGTTTAATTTAACCTCCACGGAGCCTGTGCTGCTTTGTATTGGTAGTCAGTGGCAGGTCGAGCCCATGATTGTCATGAGTACCCACATATGCATCTTGAAATTGGTGTGTCTGCTGTGAACAAATGAATTATTACTTGCCAGTTATCACTTTGGCCCCTTGTAGTTTGATTCACAGAATTGTTAGATTGACAGTACCTCTGGAAATCAAGTTCCAGCTTGCTGCTCAAGATGGGGTTAGTGAGAGTAAGATCCTCAGGACGATGCTGAGTTTTGCATGTAACCAAATGTGGAGATTTCACAACCTTTTCTCACAGGTAAACCTGATCCAGTGTTTGACCACTTTCACAGTGAAAATATTTCTTACGTTTAAATGCAATTTCCTGTACTTCAGTCTGTGCCCCTTGTCTTTTCTCTTTTCACTGCCCACTGCTGAGAAGACTCTGGTTTTACTTACCCCAGTACAGGACTTTACACTTCCCAGTGTTGAACTTCAGGAGTTTCCTGTAGGCTATTGATCCCAGACAGAAAGGTCCCCATTGATGCTAGGGGATTTGACATCAACTGACTGAAAATCAAACTAAAAATAAAGTAAAATAAAAAACCCCAAAACCTTAAAAGATAGAAATCAGTCAATTGAATAGCACAGTGATTGCAGAGATAATTAAACTTACAATTTTATGTTGGAGTGGATAGATTCACAGGAATAAAATCAATTTAAAAAATAACATTTTCTATATAAAAGTGCTGTACAAGCAGCAAAATAAATAAAATACTTTTTTTTTAATTATTATTTATGTAGCTGAAATGTAGCTACATAAATTAGTTTGAAAAGTCAACTTTTGTCTAAACTGTGCCACTGATTTTTATTTTTTTTATAGAAATATTTATTGATTCCAGAGGTTCCTTTTTGAGAGGAAAAATCATGGGTTGAAGGAATTATTTTGTGGTAACATCTCAATTTGATTTCTACAGCTTCCAGAGTGAATGTTAACGTAGCACTGTACAAGAGCTCTTATTTCTTTTGTGTGTGTGGTTTTGTTTGGTCGGGGATTTTTATTCTTTGTATTATATTGTCTGAAAGAGTGTTTTAGTGATTACTGTTGAATACAGCTGGAGATTCAGAGATTTTAATCAGAAATCTGAAAGGCAGTATGTAATCAAGAGCATTTGGTTGTTGGGACCATGGCAGTGATTGTTATGTCATATGTTTTAATTACCTCCTTGATGAATGAAGGTGTCTTGATATGTTTGAAAGAATAATGGCCTTTTAGAAATCAAGAAAATTATAGTCTCTGCCTTTCAAGTGATAGTTTACACTTAGTCTTCATAGACAAGATGGTAATTAATATGTAAACACTCAACCTTTATGTATTGGTTGATCTCATTTTTATAAGAAATTCTTATTTTTCAAAGAAACAGTTCCTTTCATTGTGTATTTTTAATAAATTGCACTTTTTATACAAATAAGACCTAGGTAGCAATATGCCACTCTTAATGTAACTGATGTTTGCAGAGGCCAGATTTGCAAGGTTGTAATTGGTTGTTAACACCATGAAGAAGTGATTTTTCACAGTTTCATTATTCAGGATGAGCCTTTGCAGGTATAAACTCAGCGCAAATCAAGGTACGTATCCATTTCCAATATAGGGTATAATCTTGCTCTGATAAAAATCAATGCCAGAACCAAATTGCCTGGAGAATTCTAATCTATTATAATAGTCATCATTATTACATCAGAGAAGTCATCACCAAACAAGCTTAATGGGAGCAGTGACCAGGGAATAGGATCTTAATACCTACTGTGCACTTTAATATAGCATTATGAAAACATTGCCAGGGGAGCATGTTACACATTGTAAATTCTGTTTATATTCAAAGTAGGATATGAATGTTATAAGACTACTGGATATGAGGTCGTCTGTACTTATTTGTTGGGAGGAAGAGCAGTGTCTCTACGAAAGGAAGTACAAACAGCAATAGGAAAAAGTAATTGGTTACCCTTTTCTGCTGGCATAATGAATGAGATTACATCTTCAGACCAATCCCAAATAGAAACTTCCTATTTTAAGTAGCCAGATTCCATTATGAATGACGGCAGTAATTGCTTGATCTGGTGTAACAGGCTTCAGAATATATAAGAAAAATTGTTCTACAGAGCCCTATCTTTGAATAAGGAGGGAAGAATCCTGGCTAACTGTTTTCACCACATTGACATTTATTCCTTTGTTAGCCAGGTCAGCCACACCATCCTACAGCTATGAGGAAAACAGATGCCTTTCCCTCCAACATTGATGTATTTCCTAGAAGGAGAGTTTCTATTTTATCTTCTTAGGAGTGTTCTTTAGTAAAGCTCATCCCAGAATGAAAGTGTCTCTACTGGAAAGCTAATAGTACCATCAGTATTTGCATTTGGTGATTGTCACTGATTGCAGGTGGCAGTAGGGGAATTAACCATGTGCATCCCCAGCCTCATGCCTTATAGAGCATCCCATCTTGTCCAGGAATGGTAGTATACCCAACTTCAGAGGCAGTACTCAGATTGTTCACCTACCCAGAAGAGAGAAAGTGAATACTGAAGGTCAGTGCTCCACCCTTTCTCTAGGAAGAAACAACAGTTTTCCACAAGCTATCAAGAGATTGAGTATAAACTTGCTCAGGTGCCAGTTTATCAAGCAGCTGTTACCCATAGTATTGGGATAAACAAGGTGGCTACTTACCCACCTAGTTTCTTTATGAAAAGATTTGGCCATCTATGTATGCTATTCCTGTACCAAATCTTAGGTGAAAGGAAAGGTTCTTACTTTTCCATCAGTTTCTCTGCAAACTGTAGGCTTGCTTCCAAGCCATGGAAGAGCTCTTTGCTTCTCACCAGCACAAAGCCTTTTTCATTAAAACGACTAAAGGAACTGAAACATGAGGTGTTATATCTCTCTGCTATCTAGGAAAATTCAGCAGACCTTCTTGAAGAAAAACTGAAAGTAAGTTGATTCTTCATGGTAACATGCTATTTAGCAATGCCAAGTACTACATGAAAAATCAGGAACTGTACCAGATTAGCCTGTTGCTTTCATCATCTCAGGACTGGGATTGCTGACTTGTAGTCCACTGTAATTTGTGATTTGCATAGGATACCAAAGAGGCGGTGGTGGTGGTTGGGGCTTTTTGCTTGGTATTACTTTTCCTAAGCTGGAGACCGCATCATGCAGGGAATTTGGGATGAGAGTGAGACTCCAGAGGAAAGTAAGCAAAAGCATTGAATCATCTTGAATCCTGGGTCATTAAAGAGGAATAGAATGAAGGACTCTAAGTCAACATGGGCCTTCCTCAAAAGGCAGAGATCTGAAATTAAAAAGTGAGCTGGCAGCATGAGTACATCTCTGTGATTTTAGCTTTGATAAACCAGTTTTCCCAGCAGCTACTGCTGTTTCTTGTTGGTCAGCTATTCAGTTTGCTTTCATCTGTGTAGGGAAGAAAATTACCTTTCAGTCTAATTCTCCCTTTTCTCTTGCCTAACTTGAACTTTTCAGGTAAGATTTGTAAGCTAAGGTTACATAGAAACATAGAAATGTCTTGGTTGGAAGGGAGCTCCAGAGGTCATCTAGTCCAACCCCCCCTGCTGAGAGCAGGGACATCCTCAACTAGAGCAGGGTGCTCAGAGCTCTGTCAAGCCCTGCCTTGAATGTCTCCAGGGATGGGGCCTTAACCACCTCCCTCGGCAACTTGTTCCAGTGCTCCACCACTCTCATGGTAAAGAACTTCTTCCTCATTTCTAACCTAAATCCACTCCTTTGTAATTTAAAACCATTACTCCTCGTCCTTTCACTCCAGGCCTTTGTAAACAGGCCCTCTCCAGTCTTTTTGTAAGCTCCCTTCAGGTTCTGGAAGGTGGCTGTTAGGTCTCCCCAGAGCCTTCTCTTCTCAAGGCTGAACAATCCCAGCTCCCTCAGCCTGCTTTTATAGGAGAGGTGCTCCAGCCCCCTGATCATCCTTGTGGCCTCCTGGATCCACTCCATCAGGTCCATGGCCTTCCTGTGCCGAGGGCTCCAGAGCTGGCTGCAGTATTCCAGGTGGGGTCTCACCAGAGCAGAGTAGAGTGGTAGAATCACCTCTCTCGATCTGCTGGCCATACTTATTTTGATGCAGCCCAGGATGAGATTGGCCTTCTGGGCTGCAAGCACACACTGGCTGCTCATGTCCAGCTTCTCCTCCACCAGCACCCCCAAGTCCTTTTCTGCAGGGCTGCTCTCTACCACC
>JANIJG010007406.1:0-22250 GCA_024611175.1 Megaceryle torquata
CTGGGACCTTCCCCCCCCTCCCCCCCCCCCAACCCCCCTTTACACACCGGCCCGCCCCCCCCACAACCCCCCCCCCCCCCCCCGGGCACCGGGGCCATCTCTGCCCCCTTCTACCGCCGCTGCGGGGTAACGGGGCACCGATGCAGGGAGCAAGTGGGGGATTCTGCCACACTCAAGATGGCGCCGAGAGCGCTTCGCGGGGAAACCAGACGGTTTTGCCAGCCCTCGAGAACGACTCCGCAGCCCGCAACGGCTGCACGGGTGAGGCAGAACCGAATGTAGTGGCCTCCCGATAGAACAGGGGCGAAGGAAGGGGCGAGAGCGATAAAAAGGACTCCTAGGGGGAACCTGCGCCTCTGACACACTCAAGATGGCCGCATAGCCGAGGCAATAATAGGCAGAAATCTGTCCTCGGAGGGCGGGATATAGGGATCGAACGATGAGGATTGGCCGACAGGCCTGAGCGAACGCTGTGCTGACGCTTTGCGGCTTCTTATTGGCTAAAAATCCTGTCTGTCTAAAGCGGAGTAGTTTTGAAAACCCGGAGCGGGCGCAGGGTGGAGCAGTGGAGGGGAGCTGGGGCCACCTGGCTGGGGGCACGGGGTACCGTGCAGGGGCAGGAGCCCTGGAAGGGGCTACTGCGGGCAGTGGGTGCACTTGTCCCGGTTGCTGCGAACTGAGCTACCCCCAGGCTTTTCCCCATGGCTTCAGGAGAGCTGTAGCGAAGCCCTGGCAGCCCCTGTGCCACCTGGCACCAGGCGTCGCAACACAAGGCATCATGGCGCCATCTTCCCTCACCCCATCCCCACAGGTGTCCGGCGGCTGGACACCGAGGCTACAGGGCCCCATCTCTGTGACTAAATGTCCCTCCCACAAAACACAGTAGCACCACAAAACAGCCTGGTCTATGCCTGGTTGCACTGTGGAGCACTTTTCTCCTCAGTGTTCAGTGTGCTGCTCCGTGGGGGAGGGCTGATGGGGGGGGGGGGGGGTGGGGGGGGGGGGGGGGGGGCGAAGGAGGCTGTTCAGGACCTCAGGGATGTGGCGGGAGCAGGCAGCACTGCGGCAGCTGAGACCTCGTGTCACTCGCTGACCTTCCGACCGACCTCGCGCTGGGGCCGGCTATCCCTGTCCCAGCCGGCCACCAGCCCCTGGGGCCACCTCACTGGCGGTGAGCTGATCACTGCCGCGAGAAACTCTCGCTTGGCACTAGTACTGCTCTTGGCACAGCCCTGTCTGCTCACGGCTTTCGGGCACCGCCGGCAAGCCGGTGTTCAGTCAGGAGGGGCTTTGGGGGAACAATGAATTTCTGACATTGGATGTCCCGCTCTGACCCGGCATTGGGGCTGGGTGGAAGTAGGGCGAGGGGGAAGGAGAAGGCTGTGGAAACCGGGATTTCTGGTCGCTGTTGGCTACGCCTCTCGCTTGGTGTGTTTAAGACAAGGGCAGCTCCCGTTTGCTCGCGGAGATGACACTCCACAGCGGTGTGGGTTTGGGGCAGGTTGCTAACAGGGCTGGAAGCAGGAGCGCCCTCTGCCACGGCCGAGCCAGGGGCTGGCAGGCGGTGAGGCTCTAAATGCGTCCCAAAGAGGAAAGGAAAAAACAAAAACAAACCCCAAGCCTAGCCCTAAAATAAAACACTTCTGCTAGAACTTGCCTTTAGTATGTATCTTCTCCTCAAACCAGGGATGTTCCTCTGGGCTTGGGGTTCCCATGTTTCACGAACCGTTAAGAAAAAAAAGAATATATTTTGGATATTTGGGGGGGAAAATTAGGAATCCTCAAGGGATGGTCACACAAGGATCCCACAGAAGATGGGGGGAGGGGGGGCGGGAAACCAAACCACCGAGCCTGGAGTGGAAGCAAAACTGCCTTAAACCACTCTGGGTCGGGAATCCATGTATAGCCTTTGCTGATGTCCTTCCACGCAGTGAGATACCCCAGCTGGTGAGTGCCCCTGTGTGTAAGGCAGAGAGAAACAGGCTCGGCTCAGCGTTTTATGCCTCACCAGTCCTAAAAGAAACAACAACTAAAAAAACTGTTGCCTCTAAAAGGCAACTGCTGCTTTACCTCTTCTCCACCCCTCCCGCTGGCTGGGGCTGGGGAGCGGCTCCGCAGGGAGCAGCGAGAGGAGGAGGGTGGAAGGGGACTTTGCAAAAGTGCACGAGCATCGGGGACAGAAGTTTCCAGGGCTGAGCTCTGCCCGGGACCTTGCTCTGGTAAAGGAGTAGAGGTGCCGGAGGAGGCGGTAGGAGTTTTCCCTTCTTGTCGGCCGTTTCACTAGCTCAGCAAGTAGCAGCCTCTCTAATCCCAAGCGAAGATCCTGCTGCTCGGGCGATTATTTCATCGCGGCAAGCTGCTCCTCGGAGGAAATTCTCATTACGTTCTTCGGAGAGGCAGGGGAGGGGCGACTGTCACTCAGCTGCTCTGGAAAAAACAGAGGGATGAGCCTGCAGCATCCCCGGGCTCCGGCGCAGGAGATGTGCTAGTGTTTCTAGGTCAGGCTGGTGATGCGGGACGTGAAGCCATCAGAGATGACATCCTGGTTGTGTCACCTTCTAATTCCTCGATGGGCATGGATTGCACATGGGGGCCATGGCTTCGTGGGTCTTTGCTCTGTGGGGCCTGGAGGAGCATTGCTGGGGAGGCTGGAGGGCAATGGGGAGGTGGGAAGGAGCTGCACATGCGCTGACAGGAGGTTGTTGAGGTGTGTAGAGCACTGGGGCCAGCTCATGGGTCCAAAAAGCATGAGACCATGGGGCCAAGGCTGAGGCCTTGCTGTAGGAGGCAGAACCTGCACTTGGAGAGCACCAGCTGCCCTGGCCCAGGGAAGGGCAGACAAGGCCGCCCTCTTCCCCACGTCCTGGGCTGCTGTTCCTCCATCCATCCCCATGAACCACATAAACAGGAGGGAATGAGTCCCTGTGGCGCACTTTAATTAAGGGATGGAGACACTGACTTCGCCTTTCCCCAGAGGATTGCAAAAGGCCCAGGCGGGCCCCACACTTCAGCTCATGGCCATCCCTGCTCCGACACACGCTCTGCCCCCTGTGTTACAAAACAGGGCTCTGACTCACTGCCCTTTCCCAGCCCACTGCTCACCGAGCCTGGAGACATTTGCAGGGATCCCTCAGAGCGATGTAGGGAGTCTGGCTGCTCTGCACTCCACTGCCAGCACCAAGAGCTGGATGAGGCAGGCGGGATCTGGCGTTACTCTGACGACGTCTTCCTCAGACCTCTGCATGGAGCCACTGGTCGAGGACAGCTTTCTAGGGAGGTTATCCCCCATGAATGGAGGATATGGGAAAGGGAGAGTGACCTTTCCAGGCCCCCTGACCCCAGCAGGCAATGATACCATGGTCCTTGATGACTCAGATGCTCACTGGCTTCTGCACGGCTCCAGGAAATCACCTCCCTGGTGGTGGCAAGGGAAGCCCCTTTTCTGCCTCCCTCAGCTTGGAGATGGCAAGACCCAGGGGGCCATGCTGAGGGCAGCAGGTACACCCCAGCTCTCCTGCTAATCCTGCTTCTGCCAACGGGCAGGGTGGAGATGTGATGGGTGTTGAGGGAAGCCTCTGTTTTGGGGTCCTGGCTTTTTTAGCAAGCCCACAACAGCAGAAGACCCAGCATCACTTTCCTGTATGCCAAGGGCCAGCACCAATGATGTCATGGCCTGGGAGCTAGCACTCCAATCCCTGTCCCTCCCTGCCAGGGTGCCAGGACAACCCCGTCTTGACGCTTGAAGGCTGCTAGGGCCCCATCACCATGTTTAAAAGCAGCAAAGCTGATTATTGCCTTTCTCTCAAGGGAAGGATGAGGAGAGATTCAAGGCAACCTGCCCCAGAGGCAGTGGGAAGAGACCTGTGCCCCAGGGTATGGGCTTGGTGAAGTTGGAAAACAGTTGTTTCTCTCTTCTAATGAGTTTTCTGTGTTTCCCCCCATTTTGAAGGCTGGTTGTGGTTGTGAGCTCAAGTGAACAACACCATGGATCAGACTCAGGACAAGGGCCTGTCACACAGAGCTTATACACTCACACCCTGCCCCAGGCCTGGGCCTTGGGCCAGAGACATGGTTTCATTCTTTGGGGCTCCAGTCCCACTGCTAAAAGTGATGTGCAGAATTGATTTAAAAGGAGAGAGAGAGGAAGGTGGGAGGGAGGAGGCAAAGCCAGATTCTCTTCCCCCCCCCCGCCACTCCAGCTCTCTGCAAACATGACATCTTTGCCATGTCCTTGAGAGGGGGGAAACACCCCTCTGTGTGTGCCCAGGGCTGGATGTGCATCAGGGCAGGGATTGGCACGTGGTGTGGCCAGCCCTGGGCACATGGGTCCAATTGCACCCTGCTCTCCCTTCTCCTACCTCGTCTGTACCCAGCAGGACACCTCCCAAGAGCCACCCCATGGAGGTTCCCACTCAACCACGGCCACCCTCCTGCCCAAGTCAGCCATGAGGTGCTGATGGATGTCATCCTGCAGGGACAACTGTGCTGAGAGCTCCTTCGTCTCATCCCTCCTTGCCGCGTTGGCACACCTGGGAGTAGACGGACACACAGTGCGCACGAACACACTCACAAAACCAACCCCAAATCTGGATCAGTATCAGAGAGAATTAATTACTGGCTCATGCATATTCAGATGAGAAACTCAGCTGAACCTGGCGGCAGTTCGGCGCCTGGGGCGGCCCTGGAAAGGAGAATTCCTCTAGAGAGATATAAATCACTGCTCCCCTCTATTGCTTCCCCCGTGGAGCGCTACCTCCTGGGGAAGGCTGAACCTTGATTTCCTTTTTTCCCTCCTTCTTCGTTTTCAATCTGCGCGGGGCCCCTGTAATTACAATGGGCTGCTTTAGGGCTTGAGTTATTTATTGGGTAACAGCGACACACCTACCCAGCTCCAGCCGCCTGCCTGCCTGCGTGTCACAGCTTGTCCTGCCTACCCAGCAGCGCCCGCCGCGCTGTGCTGTGCCATGCTGTGCTGTGCCATTTTAGCTCAAGAGGGCACGGGCAGCAGCAGCAAACAGGGATCACCAACCTTAAGTGATCCACTAAAAACACATCTGTGGTGGTGTAGCCCCTGCTCACAGGGGCGAAAGCCATGTTCTTGTTTTATTGCAAAACACCGTCTTGCACACGTTTGTGTGCTGCTAAGGCAGGTGGTGGATGCCACTGAAGCTCACACCAGTTGTGAAATCTTTGGACCCAGTTTACAGATGGGGAAAGAGAGGCATGAAGCGGGGAGGTGATTTTCCTGGGGTCATCCCAGGAGATCAGAAGAAAGACCCACATCTCTGGCTGATCTGTGTCTGGGCTAGAAGATGCTGGCCAAAGTGCTCATCATAATGCTTCAGCTGGCGGGACCTGTTCCCCATGCTGCTTCTTTGCTTCCCAGCAGGGGGGGCCTCTGCACAGCCTGGCTTCACATCCCCCTGCCCAACCCCTCCTCACATGCAGGCTTGTGCATTTGGAGGAGATGAGCACTCGGGGCTGGAGACCACATGGCTGGAGGGAATTAAATAATTGATGGGCCAGAAGTCTCGAACAGCTACCAAATCTCCAGGGGCATCATTCGAGAGGCAAAGCAGAACCCCAGACATGGCCCTTCTCTCTGATACGATGCCAATGTGTCTCACTCCTTCCTGAGGCCTCTGGTGGGCTGAAGACATGGGGTGCTAGAGATGGGAGCACTTCTCTGCTCACGTCACCTTCCAGCTTGCCCCTTCTGCTGCCGGAGAGCTGGAGGGACTGGCTGTCTTCCAGCCAGACGGGGAGGAGCTGTGGAGAAGGAGGCCACTGCTTCCAGGCTGAAACCCTCCTGCATGGGATGGTTCCCACAGAGCAGCACCCTCACAAAGGGTGAGCTGAGTGGGGAGGAGGGAAAAGGCCTGCAAAATCAAGGCAGGTGCTCAGCTCTTCGCTGTACAAGAGTGTGGGGCCACCAGAAAGCAGCAAGCTCCACACCAGCAAAAGGGACAGCTCTTCAGACATAGCTGAGCTGCAGCCTCCTTGCTGTGGGAGCATGGAGAATGGCTTTAAAATTTACAGGAGAAAAGCAACTGGATAAATTCAACATAGAAATCGGAAGGAATTAAATCCAATGGTCCCTCTCCCCACTCCAGAGGTCCCTTGGCTCCAAAGCCTTTGCAGCTGGGAGAGGGTCGCTGCCCCATGGCTCCACTCCTGCTCCCTGCCCTCAGCATCAGGACGGAGCAGCCAGTCACTCACTGCTGGCAGAGCCACACTGGGCATCGGGGTGTCTTAAGTCAAGAGGGGTAGCCCCCATGCAATGGTTATGGCCCTGTGGATCCTGGGCATCAGCCTTGCTGGGTCTCAGCAGTGGGAGGAGGAGGCTTTCCCACCCAAAGTGCTGATGCAGAGCTGACACGGGATTTGTCAGGCTGCAGTGTGAAGCATCTTTCTGAACTAGATATATTTGTTGATATTTAATCCACCAATGAAAGTGGTGCATGACCAAACTGAATATTTAATTTAATATACACTAACCAGGTGCTGGTTGGCATTTCACCCAATGGAAAAGATTTGCAGCCCTCTCTCTCTTTTTAACTGGTTTTTCATGAAAAGTTAACATTTTTTTTTTCCTTAGGATTTATTCACATCTTCTGGTTTTGGTTTTTTTGGGTGGTTTTTTTTTTTTTCTTTTAGGTGCTGCTGTTATGATCTGAAATTGACAACTTTCATTTACTAGCTCAGGAGTTTAATGAACAAGCTATTTGAATAACCATTTGGACAAGTATTTAATAAATAAATAAATGAAGAAGAAGAGAGAGAAGAATCCATTTCAAATCCTCAGATTAGCCCCCCCCCAACGTCAGTAATTTGCAAAAGAGCAGTTTCTTCATTTTTTTCCCCCAGTATACTAGATGAAACAGTTGAAAGTGTTTGAAGCTGGCAAGAAAAGCATTTCTAGCTACTGATGTCATGAAAATATAAATTGGCAGATTTTTCACGCTGGGTCAACATGTAGTGATAAGCACAATGCCATACCTTTAGGAGCAGTATTTGTTGGTAAACAGATGGGAAGCAGCCTATAATGTCCGGAGTCAATAACATACGGCCCACGTGCATTGGTGGGGCTGCTGTCGTAGCAATAAATTGTACATCTTCCTGGAGGAGCCTGGCCCATGCTGTGTGCAGGCACTGTTGAGCCTGTTGTGGGCAAAAGACACACCGTGGAGAATCACAATGAATAATTTAGAGAGCACCCTTGTTCCTCTCTCTTAAACTGCCCATTGAGTCATTTCTGCTGCTCCCATTTCAAGCAGCTGGAGGAATCCTTCCTATTTTCCATGCCAAATATAGCAGTTTTTCCAGAAATGCTCAAACACACAAGCCAGGAAGTTTCCCCTCTCTGGGTGAGTCACTGGAAGTTCAGGCTGCAGTTTCACGATTGCTTCAAGCCGATCGAAATCTGTGCTGTGGCCAAAAGGAGCCGTCCAGCCCTGCCCGGTGAGCAGCCCCACTCCCTCCTTGTGCAACGACAGTCGGATTAGGGTGCGGGTTGTGCTGGAAACAAATCCTTCTTTTTTGGGGGGGTTTTAGAACAGAGGTTGATTTGCAACCAAATGATTTCTGCAACTGGTTTTGTGGCTGCGTGGATTTGAGAGGAGGCTTGTCTGATCCACAAGGTGTGTTAGAAGGATGCTCCTTACATGAGAGTGACTAAAGGCAGAGGGGATGGCCATGCCCATGGGGTCACAGATGGGTTTGTGTCCCCTGTGTCACACAGCTCACCTGCAGGGCTGATGGGGACTGTGTTTACACCCCTAACCCCAAGATAGGAATACAGGGAAGATCCCTGCCTGGAAGGGATTTTCTCAGGTGGCATTTCTCAGATCCATGACAAGGGTGTTACTGGGGACACTGGGACCGATCTCTATCTCAGGACTGTTCCTCCCTAGGCCACGACGGTCAGACATCCTACTTCATTGGAGACACCTGTAATATGCAGGATTTCTGATGGGAGCAATATTTCAAAGTCCTCTTTTAGGAGCAGGACCTCTCTCTTCCTCCTTCTTATCTCCTTTCTTCCCTCCTACATCCCACAGCATTTTTTCTAGCTCATTCCCACGTTTCCAAAGCAAGGGAGCCTTCCTCCCATTTTTGCTGCCCATTTCCTTCTAATTGTTGCAAACCCATGGGACCAATTTTAAACAAATTTGATGAGGAGGTGAAGGGGGAGGTCTTAGATATTCTTGCAAGAGTCCTGGAAGCAAGTGGCTAAGCAGAAGGGAGACACTCACTGCCACCCCAACAAGTGACTGGCCTCTGCAGACTCAGGCCTTTTATTAGTCGCCAGAGAATCCACACAAAGCACCACAGCTGAAGCATGGTTTTGAAGCTGCAGTTTCCCCAACACTGCTCATCCCTGGGGGTGTGCTTCTGCTTCTTCGTGTGCCTCAGCTTCTCCTTGCTTCACCGAGCACCCTCCTGCCCCTTCCTTAGTGGGTGTGGGGCAAACATCACTCTTGCAAAGGTTGTGCCCTGGCAGGTCTGGGGTTTCGGGGCTCCAACCTGCTCCACGAGGCTCCCATGTGGGTAAACCAGCCTGGCTTGTTACGTGTTTCCAGCGCTCCTGAGAGCTGCAGCTTTCATGTCTGGGGGATCCCTGTGGCTCCGTGAACTGCTTTTAAGGGAGGGTAACTGAGGCCAGCAAGTGTCTTGACAGGTGGTGTGGGTTTGCTACAAAAGAATTCACATCTCTGGTGGGATATTTTTGGAGATCAGCAAAGCAGAACAGGTTGAATATCCCTTCTCTAGAAACCTGCATTGGATTTTTCCTCCTCTCAATGTTTGTTCCATCATTTTTCAGCGACAGTGCTCGCCTTTTTGCGGGGAGGCCATGCTGACAGGTCTTTTCTTTGCCTGCTTTGGAAAGGCATCCTTGCTCCTTCCCATCTCTCCCTTGCTCCTCTGAGGGAGCCTCATGGCCAGAGTTTGCTCCTGCTGGCCCTGATCCAGGCAGGCACTTACACAGGTCACTGCTTCAACTTGGAAGTTGGTGGATCCCTCTCAGGCTGCCCTGGGGACTAACAGGTTTTCCTGCTCCATCTCCTGGAAGTGCTGGGGAAGGGAGGGGAGTTCCAAGGTAGGGCCAGAGATGGCTCCTGTGCTCATGTCTGGGTGAGCTGTTTGAGGTGCTGGAGTAGTTCTTCCCTACCCTATGTGACACTGCTGTCCTGAGGTGCTGGCACTGCAGGGTGGCAAAGCCACCAGTGTGGGACATAGCACCTCCTAGGCAGTCAAGACTGGAAGGGTGCCCATGGGCAGCAGCAGGCAGCTGGACAGCCCCAGTGCTGGGTGGGACAGCCCTGTCATGGATCACTGGCTGCCACCAAGGAAAATTCTTCCTTCCAAGGGTTTTGCTTCCTATCTCCAGCATTTTCCATCTGCCAGGGTCGACCGGGCCCAGGACTCACTCCTGCTATGAAAGCCTCTAGGCAGGATCCACCTCTAGGCAGTGCCACCATCCCTGTCTGCCCTTCTTCTCCCCAGGGTCCCTAGGAGATATTACAAGGAGCAGCCACACTCAATCTGCAAGTCCCTTGAGTCCCTACAGCTCCTGCCCTGCCATAGGGACAGCTCCCCTCACAGGGCGTTGGACAGTCATTGGGACACTGATGGTCCCTCCCCAGATCTCAGGATATGGGGACATGGTTTGAGGAGGGAACCTTGCAATGCTCCTCTCCCCACTGCTTGGCTGCAGTGAGACCCAGCAGCTTAGCTCAAGCAGGCACCTTAGCTGTCCTGGTGCAACGGGGACCAGCCCCTTCATGTCCTCCTGTGATGAGGGCCTGGATGAGATGCACAAATTGATCAGGCTGGACACCTTGCGACAGCCAAAATCCTCAGCTGAGAGCTCTGATGTGTGTCTACTTTGAAAGGACACACTGGGAGCCAGGAACAAGTGGGACCAAATGGTGTCTCTGGGTGACAAGACTGTTTGGAACATGCTAAGCCCTAGTGCAGACTCGCCCTGCCACCTCTCACCTCTGACACTTGCTGTCCCCCCAGGGGAGAAACCTTCCTGAGACCACAGCAGCAAGGACTCAGCAGCCCAAGCACACAAGCTGGGGAGGTTTTGGCACACACAATGCTCTGAAAACCCATCAGGAGGAGGGGACAGGGAGTCAGAGGAGCAGGATGGTGCTGAGGGCTTGGAGGTCAGCCCATATAGATGAGTTCAAGGGACGACAAGCCCTGCTACTGCATCCTGGTGCCAAATGCCCCTGGGTGAAACAGGCTCTGCTCATGGCAGGGGCAGCAAGGTGCCCGTGCCCCTCCACTCAGCTGCCTCCTCCTCTCGGCGGCCACCCCAGCAGACCAGTTGCGGGCAGCAGGCGACTCAGGACAGAGCGGAAATGAGGCAGCTGAGGCCCTGCGGATCTGCTGTTTATCTCCACGCTGCTCACACACCCTCGGTCAGGATCCGGAAGAGTAAATCACCCCGGC
Source organism: Megaceryle torquata (assembly GCA_024611175.1). Lineage (NCBI taxonomy): Eukaryota > Metazoa > Chordata > Aves > Coraciiformes > Cerylidae > Megaceryle > Megaceryle torquata. Next base: position 10,465 of record JANIJG010007406.1, read on the forward strand.
CTTCCACAGCCACGCCATTTCCACCCCGGCTGGGACAATGGGGTCCCTGCCAGTGCTTCCCGCATCCCACACATCCCGCAACCAGCAAGCCCAGGCTGAGATCTGCTCCCTTAGCAGGGCCAGGACTCCACTCCGGTTCCCCAGCTGAGCTGCAAAGGCTTTGCCCCAGGATGTGAATTTGGGTGCTGGAATTTATCCGCGGCTGTTTTGGCTGTGGCTGAACTCCACCTCCAGGCAATGACATGTTGTTTCCATAGTAGCTAATGGACTGGCGATGGAAGGGGGGAAACACATACCCGCACTAAAAAGGGACTCTGAGTAATGTGGTTGCTCCCAGTGCATAGTAGGAACTTTCTAGCACTCGACAGAGCTGCTCCTTCGCCTGGCGCCTGTAAAGTGTCAAGAGAAGCATGTGTGTGTGTGTGCAGATGTGTGGGAGCGGGCAGGGGCGGGGTGACAAGGGGAAGGGGATCCCTGTGGGTGCTGGGGTATTTGGAGGTGCATGGTGCTGCAGAGGGCGTACGTGGAGCAGACTGTGCAAGGACAGGGCAGGACATGGTGAGCATGAGAGCCTGTGGAGTGGGTGGAGTGCTGGTGGTGGGGACACACTTGGGTGGCACCTGGCTGCAGGTGTGTCTGCACCCTTTTGCTTGCAGAAGGAAGTTCCTGGAACAGACTTGCATGTGATGGTTCCCCGAAGCAGACACTGTCACAGACAGCAGTGTGGCTGGGACAAGGCAAACCACAGGTGTCCAAGGGCTGTACTCACATGTGGGACAATAAAAAGTGACAAGAACAAAGTATAGAAGGTACAAAGAGGCAGTGAGGAGGGGTCAGGACTCTTCATCCCTGCTGAATCCCCTGTTCAGGCATTGGGTGGATCTCAGTGTGAGAGCAGGGGGTCAGCCCTGGCTCCACTGCTGACCTGCTTGCAGCCTCCCAGCCATCCCCAAGTCCCACAACAATCCAGGAGCAGGGAGGACTGGATTAGTCTCCCATGTCGCAGCCCTTGGCTCCCCCCTTGGCGAGCACAGCACAGCACTGCGGGGCCACCACCCTTTGACATTTCCATCACACTCAACTACTCCATGGACCAAATCTGCCCTCGAGGGAGAAGCGCTCTGTTACACCACGTGCAAATGGAGTGCAGCTCCTGGGGACATCCTCATGCCCATCTCTGTCTGGCAGCCCTGGCCAGATCCCTGAACCCTGGATGCTGTTACAGCATTTTTCTTCCACTTGCACGTTCCCCAGCTTGTTTGGTTGTGTAGCTCCTGCCGCGTCCGGCTCTTTGTGTTGTTTGCTGTTAAGTAAATCACTGGCAGCTCCCCAGAGCGCTGGGTAATGGCAGGATAATTCCCAGCAAGACCCTGGTAATTCACTTGAAGGAAAGCAGAGCAGAGGAAAACAGCACTATTAGCCATTATCCTGGCCTCTCAAAGGCCTCCTCGCCTGCAGAAACACCGTGTGGTGCGGCAGGCATGCCTGCCATGGCTCCCAGACACTGCAGGCCATGGGAGGGCTGCAAGCAGCAGAGGAAGACAGGTTTTAGACTTCTTTTGCCAGCCTGGACCAGCAGCTGAAATGTGGGCGAATGCCTCTGCCTGATGCGGGCACGAACAGGATGGTCCCAGAACAATCACCCTGAAGATGGGAGTCTGGTGATGCAGAAGTGCCCATCAGGCAGTGCAGACCCATCAGATGCTCCAGATTTGGGTCACCCACCAAGTGCATGGGATACGTGGCAGGGCTGAAGTTTTGAGCTGCAAGAGTGACTCTTTGTCCAAGAGCTGCTGGGCACCTGTCCTGCCACCGGCAGAGGTCTGGTAGCTGGAGCAGGGAGGAGGACAGTCACAATGTACTGGCTTCCACAGGCTGCTGGTGGCTCCTCTGGACCTGGGGGAGTTTTGCCACATGCATCAGCAAAGATAACATCCCTTCCAGACATACTCAGCACCTTTCTCACCTCCCTGTTTTTGGGACACCCTGATCCTGGCTGGTGCCCACTGGAGACCAAGGGCAGGGTTTCTGCTGGGGATTTACTGGGTGAAGCTCAACCACTGACCCTGCCCCACAGAGGCACTCTGTGCCCACTGGATCCACATCCATATGCAGATGTCAACACCAAAAAGTTTCACCTGGAGAGCCGTCAGATGTGTTTCCTAGTTGCACAAGAGTGTGGCATGGTGGGAGGATGCCAGCAGGGCAGACCCTCCAAAGAGTTTGTTGAGGGGCTCAAGATGACAGGCTCCTTGCACAAGCCCCCTGCCTCCTTCCAGCTCCACAACGAGGCACCAAGCTCCTTTGCAAACCTGCCCTTGAAGTGACAGTCGGCGTTTCAGGGAGGCCTCTGCAGAAGTGCCAAACTTCCCCCCCTTGAGTATCCTGGAAGTGGGAGGGAGCCTGCAGCTACCGGCAGCAGCCCCCCCACCCAGCTCCCGACGCCTGCACCCAGGGAGGGCGAGGTGAGCTCCTGCTCCACCCAAACCCACGCTTGCGCCCCTCGGCATGCTCGCTCACACAGGCACCCCCCACATAGGAATGCCTACACAAAGGTGCGTGCGTGCTTATATAGAGGGGCACAAGTTTCCTGATGCTTCTCGTTGGTTGGCTTTAGAGCAAAGTCCCAGCTTCATCTGGAGCAATAAAGGCTTCCAGGCCAGGCTTGTAGTAAAAGTAGTAAGTTTTAAGGAGAAAAGGGTTCTCTGACTCTTTCCGCAGCAGTGCTCGCCATTGCCTGACAAAGGCTTTCCCACTGTTTGCTTTATGCACGTGCACATTTGGTGCTGATTAAGTGTGTGAGACTGCAGCTCCAAGTGCGTGGGGCAGCTCTGCTCCCACGCACCCACAGATGCACCCATACCTACCCCACACACCCACCCCCAGCCGGACTCCCCTTCCTGGAAACCAAGCGGGGTCTGGGAGACCATTCCCAAAGTGTTGTGGCTTTGGTTGCTCTCCTACATGCTCCCTGGGAGTGGCAAGTCCATGGAAGAGTGTTGTGTTTTGATAGTCAAGGCCTGCACATGTTTCATGGAAATGCCCCTTTGTGCTTGTGCAGCAAGAACTGAATGGCCCAGGAAACAGAGGGAGTTGCAGGGAGATTTGGAGCAGCTTGTCTCTCTTGCAGAAGGGGGTCCCACTGTTTAGGGCTGTCTCCTAAGAAGGTCCTAGGAGCATTATTATGGTTGCCCTAGAACGTTTTGTGTCAAAGGAACGGTTAATGGCCCTAACTTTGACTTTCAAGCTCTACCACAGCCACATACCATGGAGGACCCAGAACAAAGAGAACTTGAACTCACCTTAGTAAAGATGTCAAAAGTCCATCCTTTTGAAAACCAAGGACTTTCTTCCATGTCAAAGATGCATCAATCATTTCTGGAACAGCCTCGAGGAAAAAGCATTCACCCTCATCAGCCCCTGTGGTGTCCAACCCTGAGATGCTGACATGAAAAGCATAGGACAGATTTGATGTACTTTGTATGAATTGCTGGAGATAAATGTGGAAATGCTGCATGCTCACTGCTGTCTCCTCAGGGCAAAAGTCCTCAAGTCCAGGGTACTGTGTTGGTGTGGGGCAGCCAGAAATGACGGTGAGAAAGGGAGGAGATGGCAGAGATGTGGCCATGTCCAGAGGGACAAGATGAAGTTTGCCAGCTGGCGCAAAGCTTTACTAAGGGATGCTTCAAGGTGACAGCTGAAGGTGAGCTTTTACCACCACTAATATAATCATCTAATACTAGGATGCCTATTATCATCAGGAAGGACAGAAAACCACCTTCAGTGCACAGTTCATCCTCCTGACTTGCATCCATCTCATTGCATTAGTGCCCTTCCACCAAGCAGCAAATAAAAGGAGGTGCCCTGTGTCCAGAGGTAACTCTCAGTTATTCAGCCACCGCAAGACAACATGTTGGGTCACTTGTGAGAAGACAATCTTGGCACAGCTACCATAAGGCACATGAGCAGCTTTGATCTAATGGGACTTCCCTCGAGCATTATGATCTGTGGGCTCAGTCTCAGGCTGGGGGCTAGGATTTTGAGAATGATCAAGTTCCCCAAGCCGACACCTCCAAGGAAGGCCCCGTTCAGTCTTTCAGGTTGGTGGCAGTTCCAGACACGTGCCAAACATTTACATACCAGAGAGGTTTCCAGGCCTGTGCTGACTCTGGGCTGGGGTTAGCCACGCTTTGGCTCTCTGCCCTTGACTGTTCTACACTGCATATTGAGGGATTGCTTGAAGGTAGAGAGAAGGGCAGGCTGGATGAGCTGTCTCCCCAGCATGGATTTCAGGGATCCTATTTGCTCACCTTTAGGTCTTGGTGAAACAGGTGGAGGTGCAGTGCATTTGAGAGTATCAGACCAGAAAGAATGGCCACCCCTCCCGTGTGGCTTCTTTTACACCACAGGCCATTGTATTTTGCCCACTTAATCCCACAATGGATGTCAAATCAAACACCTCTTCCAGAAGGGAACCGAGTCTTGATCTGGAGATAAACCCATAGGGTTTCAGTCTCTCATTAGCCATTTGGTTCTAGTGATTAATCATGCTGCTTGTTGAGGAAGCCTGATCATTTCTAATGTGGGTTTACCCTGGCTTTGGAATTTAGCCATTGGTTTGTTGCCTATAGTAAAGCATTTAGCATGAAATGAAGGCAATTAGGCTCCTGAGAGTGTTTTAACTTAAAAAACATTAACTCCTAGTTAAGGGTTTTGTCAGTTAGTGTAAGAGTCACAAGACCCCGGATGAAGAGTGAGGCAGATGCTTTTGTTAATGGAGCAATGAAACAATAAATCTCTCAACGTGTACAGTTGCTAGATTAAAATGAGTGTAACTGGAGCAGTAAGGATATTTTAGCATCACCTATACTCATAAGGCATTAAGGAAGTCAGACTGTATGAACACCACCTTCTTTAAGACACCTGTGAGGTCAAGCACCAATGATACATCAAGTGGCCCTAATGCTTCGACTAATGCAGAACTGATATGAATGTGATGTTAGCCAGCAGAGGTAGGTATCCCAGGTATGTGCTGTGGGATACCTGCTTGGGGTATGTTGGGATGAATATGTATGTTTGGATTGCTGTAGGGGGTTGAAGGGCGTGTCTGAGGGTTTTGTTTCCCAGGATGAAGTCTCCAGCACCTGTGGTGCATCTCCCTTCTGCCAAGCCAGAGAGATTGGGAACACGATGAAAACGGCTGAAGGTTTTACTTTGTTTGAACGCGTCCTTCATGTCAGCAACAGGCTGTAGAGCTTGTGTCTTGTCGGTTTCTCCTCTGTAAATGTTTGGTGTTACCTACAACAACTGAAATTAGCTTTCCTGTGGCCTTAGGAAAACACTCATCCACCTCTTAATCTCTGTTTCATTTAGATAAACAGACTAGGCATGTGTGCTCTTGTTCTCTCCCATGCTCGGGCTTCCTTGCAGTGTTTCTTCTCTACATTTTATTCCATGTTTCATCCCTATTAAAATCAAAACAAGACAAAAGAGACCAAAACTGAAGAACATAGGCAGGACTTCTGCATCAGTCATGTCATTGCTCTCCATTGAAACATCAAAAAATTGTGCTGCAACTTTTAGTCCCATATTGCAATAAGAGTTCTAGTTGAGTTGATTTTGTGCTCTGAACCTTTCCATCCTCTCACTTGGTACATGAAGTCCACAATCTGCTCCTTGCTCCTTGCATTTGGCTTGCTAAGATGTTTGGTTTGAATGGGTTGAGTTCACCAAATTAGCAAACCACTGAGCAGGACTCAGCAGATCTCATTACCCATCTTGCCATGTGCCAGCATTATCAGCAGTGAGAAGGACTAAGGAGCACTCACCTTCCAGGGGATGCCCATGGGGAAGACTACTGTGTGTCAACAAAGATCAAGTATTTCTGAGGCCCACCTGTAGCTGTCTCCTGTAGAAAATACTTTATCATATTGTATCACAGAGTTGTCAGTCAAAACGTTCACAAGACCAGTGTTGTGGTCACACAGTGACTTTCACTTGCCAGACCCAGGTTCATTTTTGTGTCCCAAACCTCATTGCCACAAAAACAGGGCAATTCTCTATTTATATTGTTGCCTGTTAGTTCTGTGTTGGTTAAAGCTCATATTCTCCACTCTTCTGCACGATGCCAGGTTAACAGGTCTGATTTATCCAGTGATCTCATTTGCCTTTTTTAGAAATCCTGGCAAATCATTAGCATTTCTCTGATCTTCTTGCAAATAAAGATTAGCAAGGCAGGACACCTCTGCCAGCTCTCTAAGGACTCTTCTGGGCTTGTGAGTTTACTCTTGTATGTGCTCTAATATCTTTCCAAGATTCCAGTGGTCGGTATGATATCTCGTCTGATACAAGTATATCCCCTCCCCCCCAAATGGAATTACTTACAGAGCACAACAACTTTTACACATCACTCTCAGTTTTATCATGTCCATGGTGTTAGGTGGAGACTATATCAATGCTTGTCACGTCTATTGTTCTCCATCTACCTGTCAGTCTCTCCTGTTGTCCTCAACCCTGCCTAACACAGATTTTTTTCCTTGTTCTTTTTTAGCTTTCATAATCAATATCTTAAGTTTCCTTTTTATTGACTTATTATTAATGTCCTCCTTCCCTTCCAGTTGTGATGTGTAGCTCTTTGGTTTCCAGTCTGCCACTGAATCAAAAACGGGCTTGTAGCCAAACCCATTTCCTCTCTATTTGCACTGTGACCTGCCAGCTATCAAAAACTCTCTGAAGAGCTCACAATATTTTCTCACATTTTTCCTAAATTATTCCTCCTGACCAGTTTCTTTTTGACTTTCTCTCAACTTTGGAAAAATTAACGCTATGGAGCATCACATGTAAATATGCAATAAATGTCCCTTTTTTGCCCAGAAAAAGCAGAATCAGGTCATGCTGACTAATCCCCAGGCAGCCACTGCCTTCCAGCCTGGCAATTAATTCATCTGTATGTGTCGTAACAAGGTCCAGAGTCATGTTATTTTGTGTCCTGTGTCAGATTGTTTCCTACAATTCCATCAACTTTCATTCCTTGTTTTATAACTAGTGGATGTGTCAGACTTTCCGTATCGTCTTCACCCAGGTGTAACTTCTCTGAACAACCCATTGTTTTATCCCAGTTCTCTCAGTGGCAGGCCAAGGAGTAGAGAACTGCTCCTGCTCCCTGGTTTGGCTGCCTGGGGCAGAGCCCGGCAGGCAGGATGGCTCTGGGGTGCTGGCGTTAGCGCATCCCTCCATGTGCAGTCCAGATCTTGTGCTTCGCAGTTATCAATAATTCTAAACGAGGAAACAGCCCCTCATAAAGCACTCCCTCCCACGCAGCTCTCACGCAGACTGTCCTTCTCAAACAGCTCCCCTCACGTGAACCACACCAGTGGCTTTTATTCCTACCAATGGCATCATCTTTTTCCTCATCAGGGAGGGCTTCCCATTCCTTTGGCTTGGTAAGCACACGTCTAACCCGGGCATATATGTGACCAAGATCTCTTCCAACCATGTCTTCTGCCACATGGGCTCATTCTGTTGACAACACATTGTGTTTCAACTGCTTTTATCTCCTCAACATCTTTGCCTTGCACTGTCAGCCCAATCCTTTCCCAGACTGTCACCAGTCTGGGACAGTCTGGTGACCAGACTGTCACCATCACAAAGCCACGGCAGTCACCAGCAGAGCCCCAGTCTACATGTAGCTCTGCCTCCTGCACAGTCCAGTGCTTCATCTGACAAAATCAACACAGTTGGCCATACCTGACACCTTCTTCCTTTTCTTTTAGGCCTCTAAGAGCCTCTACAAATTCATTTTTTGGACTTTTTTTCCATAGGATGTTCACCATACTGGTGTGTGTTAACACCAACAAAGACTTGTCAGATGACTTCAAAATCCCCCCTGGCCTCACCACTACATCTCCCATCCTTTTTTTCCAGGAGAAAGCACAGCATCTCCTATAGCTCCTGGGCTATTCAAACATCTCCAACTACTTTTCACCTCTCACCCCCAGACTTTAATTTTCCTTCTCCAGTGTATAATCCTCCTCCTCTAAATGCTTGTGGCACTTGTCTGGGTGCCCATAGGATCTCCATGGTGGTTCTAGATTCTCCCCAAAGCTGTATCTGCTGGGCTGGGTCAGCGCTGGGGCACAGGTACTTCATTGTCTGGAGCTTCTCCCCCTTTCCTTGGGCTGTTTGGGGGGGTCCTCAAATTCATGAGCTGCCCAGGTTGTTTCAGCATGGACTGGACACCATGGTCACCCTGTGGCATAAGAGCATGGAGTCTGTGTGGTTTTTAACAGTCACCTGGCTGGACTGTGAGGGGATAAATAGGGCAAGAAAAAGGGCAGGGGGTCATTTCCTGGGACTTAACATTACCTGGACTTCAGTAAGGTATTTGACACTGTTTCCCACAGCATTCTGCTAAAGAAACTGTCAGCTCATGGCTTGGACAGGCAGACTCTTCGCTGGGTTAGAAACTGGCTGGATGGCTGGGCCCAGAGAGTAGTGGTAAGTGGAGTTAAGTTCAGTTGGTGACCAGTCACAAGCGGTGTCCCTCAGGGCTCAGTTTTGGGACCAATCTTGTTTAATATCTTTATCGATGACCTGGATGAGGGGATCGAATGCGCCCTCAGTAAATTTGCAGATGACACGAAATTAAGTGGGAGTGTCGATCTGCTTGAGGGTAGGAAGGCTCTGCAGAGGGATTTGGACAGGCTGGAGCGATGGGCTAAGGTCAGTGGGATAAGGTTCAACAAGGCCAAGTGCTGGGTCATGCACTTCGGTCACAACAACCCCAGGCAACACTACAGGCTTGGGGAGGAGTGGCTGGAGAGATGTCTGGCAGAAAAGGGACCTGGGGGTGCTGGTGGACAGCCAGCTGAACATGAAACAGCAGTGTGGCCAGGTGGCCAAGAAGGCCAACAGCATCCTGGCCTGGATCTGAAACGGTGTGAGCAGCAGGAATAGGGAGGTGACTGTGCCCCTTGTACTTGGCACACCTTGAGTACTGTGTCCAGTTTTGGGCACCACAGTACAAGAAGGACATTGAGGTGTTGGAGTGGGTCCAGAGAAGGTCATCAAAGCTGGTGAGGGGTCTGGAAAGCCTGCCTGATGAGGAAAGGCTGAGGGAACGGGGGTTGTTTAGCCTGGAGAAGAGGAGACTGAGAGGAGACCTTATTTCTCTCTACAACTGCCTAAAAGAAGGTTGTAGTAAGGCTGGTGTTGGTCTCTCTGTGGTCTAATGGACAGAGAGATGTTGTGGTTAAGGTTGGACTTTGATGATCCTAGAGGTCCTTTCCAGCCCTCTATGTTTCCAGAACAAATCCCTCAACTTCAGGTTGGCAGAGGGTATTTGGGAACCTCCCAGCCCTGCAGCCAAGAGGCCAAGATGATGGGCTCTCACCTGGAGCTGCAGACTCCAGCTGGGGGAAAAAGACAAGGGAGAGGAAAAACCTGGAGCACACTTGGGGAGGACTGGGGAGCACAAAGGAGAGCAGAGAAGCATCCTCCATTCTCCCCTTGTGTGCAGGTAGCCAGGAGGCTGATTCAGCTCACAGCCTGGCCAGGTGTGGTGTGTGCTTGGGTGTGTGCTTTGGCTTGCCGGGAAAGGCTGGCATCCCTGGGGCTGCAGGTTGTCTTCTGCAGATGGAGATGGCAGCCTGGGGCACCAGAGCCCACATGAAGGGTGACCTGATTGGCCTAATGTGGGTTCCTTCCTCTTTGGGACCAAACAGCCCCCAGGAGGGATGTCCCTCACTCCTCCCTGCCCTCTCTGGTGTGTCCCTGAGGGCTGTTGCAAAGTTTTGTGCCTGGCAAAATTTTGTACCAAAAGTTCTGCAAGAAAAGCTAGAACAAATATTTTCTGTGTCCAAGCCCCGGGAAAGGGACAGAAGGATGAAGGAAATTGGAGGGGACACACAGCCCATGTTTCAGTCTGCCTGCTCCCTCACCATGAGGTGGGTTGTCCTCCCAAGCACTACCTTCTGCAAAGTGGCTTTTCCTGTGGTGTCCTCTGTCACCCCAGACCTGTCCCCAGGGGACCTTTCTCACTCCTGAGCAATGCTGGTAACTCCTGGACTTTGGGCTGCTGGCCAGAGGCTTGCTGAGGCGCCTGGGCAGCATGGGCTGGTGAGGGAGGGTGGCTTAGCGTGAAGTCTTCTCTCTCTCTGCCCTACACACTTCACTGCCAGGGAAGGTGGGAAGCACAATGTGCAGCCAGCAAAGCCAAGGTGGAGACATCCATGCAAGCAGGCAGCTGGGTGAACTGGCTCCCCCCAGGCAGCCCTGTGCGGGCACCAGGCTGTGGCCTTAGAGGAAAGATCAAGCTGCTGGTAATCAGCTCAGGGCTTGGGCCATCGGGATCAGACCAGCCTCCGAAAGCACAGTGCTGGCTCCTCAACCGCTTGTTTCAGTTGCTTTCCCAAATTTTCCTTGCCTTACCCTCCCCAGCAGGGACCAACTGCATCATGTAGCACCAGCAGCAGCTATGACAGGCTGCTGGAGGGTACCATGCCAGGACACAGATCCATCTTGCTACAATCTGGAGCTACTTCTTAATCTGGCGGTGAGCTTTGGGGATTTCCCAGCACTGACACACTCTGCAATTGCAAGAGCATCTGAATTACAGCACTGATCCTCCTTCTGCATGAACACAGGCCTCTGAACCTGCAGCAGAAGGTGGTGGTTTATAGTCTAGATCCTATGACACCAGCTTCCCCTAAAGACACCTCCTTTGTGTACCCCAGCTTCCCAGAGAGTTCAGCTGCAGGCAGTTATTTTTATGGTTTATTTCTTGGTTCTTTTCTCATGCAATAAAAATGAGCGATCTAGAAGGCAGATAGGATAGGTATCCCCAGGTAGAAGCAATTGCCCTTTTTTAGTGGGGGGAAGCCCAGAAAATCACATTAGCTTTTAATGTGGAAAGAGTCTTGGTAGGACATAGTGCAGCATGAAATCCAGAATGCAGAAGGGGAGAGAGATAGAGTGGGGCAGCCCAGAGGTCCATCCCCACCACTGCCCTGTGGCAGCCACACTGAATGTCTCCCAGCTGCAAAGGGAGCAGTACAGAAGCAGGAACTGCAGGTGCTCCTCTAGCTTCTGACCACCAACAGCACAAGAATGCTGGAGCTTTCGTGTCTAACATACTTCCATGGGTTTTTCTTCCATGATGTTGTCCCCTTGTTTATTGGCCATATGCAAGCCTCTGAGCACACAGGGTTTCCTGCAGCAAGGAGTACTGTCGGGTGGCCTTGTGTCACCTATGCTGTCTGTTTCACATCTTCACCTTCAGTCTCCGTTGGCTGCCCCAACCATTCTTCTCTTGGAGGTGGCAGGATCAGGTGGCTCCTCACCTTTTCCTTGCCTCTTGGGATATCTTAATCTTCTATCATCTCCCCTTGGTGTTTCTTCATCCATATGGGCATTACAGCCATTCCCTGCACAGAACATCCTTGAAGCACCACTCCAAGCCTCATCCTGCTCTAGGGAATCCTTCGGAAATGGGAGGACCATAGAAGCAGGGGCAGGATGTGGCATGGGCAGGCTTGGAGGCTGCAAATGACCTTGCCCTCCACAGGACAGGGATGTAGAGATGCAAGGATACAGGGATGCAGGTGTGCAGGCTACAAAACACCTTGCCCTCTGCGGAGCAGGAATGCCGGGATGCGGAGATGTGGGGATGCCGGGATGCAGGGAGGTAGGGACACAGGGAAGCAGGAACAGCCACCTTGCCCTCGGAGGGGCTGCTGGGCTGACAGCCTCCCCTGCCTCCACCCTGGCCCCAGCTGTGCCCTGGTCCC